>JAPDFK010000475.1:0-28205 GCA_027569635.1 Lasiosphaeriaceae sp. G1095 | reverse complement strand
TTCTTACGAAGAACAAGATAGATCAATGCAACCACCACACAACCCACTGGCTACCACTACGTGGCTAACCAAACCACCTATCGCGATAGTTGTTGACTAACGTGATTGACCCTGTCAATCCAACACTTTTGCTTACATAAAAGAGAAGTAGTATCCTGGAAGGAGTAGACTTCCCATTGTCACTCCCGCGACATATGTGTGTATACTTTGTACTGTACAGAAAAGTGTGGATTTTTTATTTATGTGTTCCCCCTCTCTCTCTTGTTGTTGATGTGAAACCGTTTGTCCGGGCCGGAACCATGACAAAAGACTTGCTCTATACTAGATCAAGTAAGCTTTACTGTTTACTTTCTAGCGCGAAGCGTTCTGAGCTAGGTATGAGATACGATTATTGTGAAAGAAAGTTAAGTAACGCTCGGGTGCCTGTGCTAGTATAAGAAAAAGACAAACTCCCGTGTCGTTCCGATGGTGTGTGGAGGGGGGGTTGTGAGTGAGTGAGTGAATGAGTGAGTGACGTAGTTGGGAGCTAGGTAGACAAGACGAGTGTCTGTCACATGTCAGCAGTCAAAGCCAGACTTGGGGGGAATATGGAGAAGACCGGCTAGTATAGTGGTGATGGCCCTGTTCGCCAGCGTTGGGCCGTTAGATGGGGAAGAAGATGATGGATAGTAGGTATGGTGACGAGGACGAATGCAACATGGGCTCTCATAGTGCCCGGCTGAGATTGGTTATTTACCTGTGCGTACGGACGCGGGTCAAGTTGGTGTACGTAGATTGGAGGGATCTGCGTAGGAAAGGTAAGGAGGTAAGTTGCCAAATCTTGCCTGGTTAGTTTTGGTTCTTGGTTTGGTGGTTCTTGCTATGGCAAGAATTTGGGGGTGTGATATATCATGCTTGAACGCGGCGTCCGTGTATCTTGGTTTATTAGATTTCATTATATAATGGAAGCGAGTCTGGTAGTTATTAAAGTTGATTGAAATGCTTCTTGTTTCGGTTGTTGGTGAGATTGGAGCTGGAAAGTCATTCCGTTCGCCAACCAACAAATGACAGGATCAGCGTCGACGCAACTTGTTGGCCGTAAATGAACGTAGCTCTCTCAAACAGTGGTTAGATTATACCATTGAGGTTGAATGGGAACATTTCGATGTATTGGTAGTGTTTTACACAGGCTGTAATGGTTATTGCTAGGGGCGCATTAATGTAAATATGACCCCCTTTTCGATACTTAAGTCGGGAACATTCCTCAAAAAGATTTTTTACGCCCCGTATATATTATCTGAACTATACTTATTTTCACGTTGCACAACAGGTATGCTGAAGTTACGTACCTTCTGTGTTAGTGACTGTTCCCAGGAATTGGTTCAGGGAGGATGTTAAGTTGGGTGTACATGTATCCGTACACCAGCTTCCCTTACATTTATTTTGTCCTTTGGCGGGCATCGGAAAACACGGTCGTACGTATGCCCCATTATCCGCCCCAGAGCCAAATCGTCTAATGAAATTAAGCAGCTCAAAAAGTTTGATTGAAGTGTGGTTATTCTTAACCAACCAGAACCGGTTTCCGAGACATTCACTCCGAGAGTCTGAGGAACGAACAGACGGCAAAGGATGCGTCGGCCGTGAATCGAGCGCGGGGTCCGTCAATGGCAACGATGGATTTTACCACTAGATTGCTGGCGCTGGATATTTGCGTGGATCTTGCTGATATCTCGATGGGGTTTTTCGCATCTTCATGGAGACTGTTGTAGATCGTCTGTGTTTGTGTTGAGGACGAGGAGACTCCACTTTGACGATGTTGTCAGGGCTGTCCCAGCCTGTAAAACCCCAGGAGAAGAATTTTTAGGGCCTGAGACTTCTTCTTCATCGACGACCGCGAACCTCCCCACACGAGTGTGCAGATTCCTAAACGAAAGTAGTTGTTTGTCTTGGATAATGGCAAACACGTCCATCTATTGCCGGATTCATCACAAGCCAGTTGCGGTGCACGACTCAGCAACGAGGAGGGCTTGTGATGGTTAGCACCTTTGGTTCGAAAAGGTGACGAGGTTACGAAGGTGATATTGGACCATGAAACTCTTGCACTTCGTGGCGGCTCTCGTATGGGTAGCTAGGTAGCTAGGGCATATACCCGCAGCCTGCCCGTTTCTTTCGAGTTGGAGAGTCTTTAACCCCAAACCATTGCTCGCTTTGCCGGTAAAAATTCATTTCAACACAGGGAAGGTCGATTAAGTAGTCTCCTCAAAGTGCTTTGTTTAGTTTGACGTAACCACCGTTATCCATGGCTAGGTCGCGCTATAAGCTCAGGTGTTTATTTGCCATTTTATAAGATAGGACGGTTGACTGAAGGGTCGGAACGTGATAGTGACGAGGAAGAAGTGTAGCTTGACAACAAGGCTTAGTCGATGGTAGTGAGTCATAGTAAATGTATAAGTGGTTTGCTCCTTGTGAAGTGTGCAACCATGAAGAGTAAAACTGCATGTCTGTGCCAGGTAGAGGGGCTAATGTTGTACATAGAAGAAGACGCATGAATTGCTTGTTCCACAAGCGTATCGGGCGTTTCAACGTGAAATAATAACTATCTAAAGTAGGCGCGTATTTAGGGTCCATGAGCTATTCGTCATCGCGGTTCAGGAACCAAAGCGGCCTTAACACCCTGCAGGAAGGCAGGCCTACACGGACATTTCATATCCTCCAACAGCAGCTACCTACCTAGGCAGTCAGACAACGTGGAAATTGGCACTTTCATCTAGCCCGAGACTCCGCATCTATGATGATCGGGGTAAGACGTACTACCCTATGGTCCGGATTGAGACTGTGGACTGAAACAAGGCACGGTCAGGGTTGAAATGTCTAGCCCAACTTTCATACAATACGACATAATTCCGAGTAAGTGACGTTACCCTAATTGGATTCCTCGGATCATCAGAACCTCTGGGTTGAATATCTGGTAAAAGCGCAAGAATATTCTGGCCCGACCTCTACACCGAGGCCAACTCTTCCTCTCTACCTCCGACCTCGGCCCTCACACACGAAGATGCAGAAAGCCACCATGATGACGGACACTATCTAACCAGTTGGGTAATCATCTCCTCTGCCCAGGCATTGAAAATGTTGATCCACAATCTCAATATTAATTCTGTCTTTCACATCTTTATCCCACTCAAATATACAAACACAGTCTCTCCCGCGTCTCTGAGGATATGGGAGATAGTCTTGACCAGCCGTTAAGAAAGGCCCCTCTCTCTCGTTCAATGTGCGTATTTTGGCCCGCGGGGGCTTCCAGACCATCCCCCCAAACATTACCGACGTCACTCATCAGGATTGATACTGACACCAATCTCTTTTTCGAAGATCGACCGCGTATCCCTCCACGTCCATCTTAGCCAATCGCATGGCCCGGCGGGCATCGTGCGTTGGCGGTGGAGTTCTGGACCCCTTCCCTATTTTCGTATCTGTCGTGGCGAGGTTTCATTTCGTGGGAGTGCCAGAAGTGAACCATCGGCGAGCCGGTTGAGAGCCACTACTGATTTGACTACGTGAAAGGAGTGATCCAATGAGATAGAGCGGCGTGTGTGATGATGATACACGAGGCGTAAAAGGAAAGCATCGAGGGGTTCCTGGCGAAGTGCGCGGACTGCCACGCCTGAGAGCTGCTCTGGGCACTGGGGCCTACACTCACGCTCATCGCCATATCAATTTCCTGGGCGTTTGACTGGGGCATAAGCCCTGACTGTAATGGCGGGCAAGGGGAGGTTTGCTGAGAGGGGGTTGAGCGGAGAGGACTGACGTCTGTCAAGTTTGTGATGATCTCTTGACAACCGTCAAGTTATATGCCAGGGAACTATGCTAGTTTGTGACGATATAGAGATATTGCTTGAAGTGGCATTGGCTCACCACCGCCGGGTCCGCTGTTTCTTGATGCGTGTGGGTGTTATTCGCGAGGGCTGGAGGCGGGGAGGACAGCAAGAGGGTTGACCTGAATTGTAGGGAATAGTGTTGTGCCGTAATTAAGACACCATTCTAGATGCTTGTGGTATTCCTTAGGTAGCTTCTCAGCAAGCGTGTCTAGCTGGGCGCAAAGTGCTCGTTTGCGATAGTGGAACTTGAACCCTTGTTCCTCAGTCAGAGCGAGCCCACCGATGTAGAACTCGATAAAGATAAAATGGATCATCAACAGCTGGGCAGCATAGTTGTCGGGGTTTGTAAAGTAGGCGAACTCTTCGTTGCTGGCGTTATTGATCAGTGCGTATTGGTCGGTGATCTCGGCAAATGCTGTTGAGAGTATTGTTAGTTGGGAACGTACCCAAATCCAAGGGGTAGGTAACAGAGGCGTTTTGCTCACCATTCCTCGAAGATTCCAGCGCCATTCTCGTAATACGGTCAGTCGCAGCAAGTAACCTTATCTCGACCTGGCTTGTGCATAGAGGGCCCAGGGCGCGAAGAGACACAAGAAACTCTTCAAAGATGATTCTTTTGCACGGGTCTTTGATTGGAGAACCAGGAGCAACCAGCCTCCGCACGCTGTCGGAATAGCCCTCTCTGGTGAAGGAGGAGAACAAGGCTTCCTCGGATCTGGGGCTGGTGATGATCGAGGAATAGGCGATGACACGACACCCTCTCATCATGGCCACCCATTCCATCAGTCCTTCGGGCATACACGAGGCCTGAAAGGCGAGTGCCATGATGGCTGCAAACTTGGCGTCTCCTTCGGATATGGACACATCCGGTTTACTGAGGGCCTCGTTCAGGGACTTGATAGCCTTGACGCGGTGGGCAAGGGCCTGTGATCTATATTCATGGCCGTACAGGGTAAGATGAGAGGCAGCCAAGCCCAGTATGGCGTGGATCAGGTAGTCAAACTGGTGCGATAGCGCCGCCACACCCTTCCAGATGGCGTCTCCCCGTTGCATGGGAATGGGAGGGTAAGCGTCAACGAGGAAGTGGTGGAAGAAGCGCATGTCTTCCATGGCAAAGGAGGGCTTGATGGACTGCAAGGGCGACGGCGGTGACAGGTCCAGGGCCAGGGACGGCGGTGATGACGAGGGCGACGACTGTTGCGGCCTAGGGTACTCGCAGCGGAGGCCGATTCGGGTACAGTTGAGACATTCTGGCAGAGTTTCCTGGCACTTCACTTTTCTCCTCTTACAGGCGAAGCAGCCTCGGCGTGACTTGGTGTGCCCCTTTCTTGGTATGGGTTTGCGACGGACCGAGATGACGGCATCGCCAGAGTCGGGAGCAGCGGGAGTGAGAATGCCACGGCTCGGCGACGAGGGTGAGGAGACAGTCCAGACGTCCGTGGTCGACTCATCTTGATGTGTGAACGAGTCCATCTTGCGCGTAGCCTGGCCAGGCAGCAATTTATGTGTTCAAGCAGGTCTTTCTTTGATGTGAACAACAATCGATAGACGGTTTTAAAACGTCCTTGCCGCTGGACAGCGAGCGAACTCGGAGGTCATCTGCGAAGAATTTGATCCTGGGGGGGGTGACGTTGAGGCTGTCGTCGTCGTCGTCGTCGTCGTCGTCGTCGACGACCTTAATCTGTACATGTGCGAAATAGGTAAGGGGTAATCCTACGGCTGACATAGCCCACCATGGGCTCGCCTCCCAATCAGGGACGATCTACCCCCATGTAACAGGGGCTCGTTGACTCTTGGCATTGTGCGACAAGAACCAAAATTGGGAGATATTCCGCGCCCCGAGTACAATGTTTAATATACTTGTAAAAAATAATATATATGTTGTCAGCTCATGTGTGCCGCTGGTGAGCGTCAAGTCCTCCTGGTTATGAAGGTTATTCAGTCGGCTAGCCAGTCCTGCCAAAAACATGGCTGGCTCTACTGCGTATGGCAGCGGCCAGTCCTTCGTAGAGCCTTGAATGATCGTGGGAGTGTTGCTGCCACTTGTGGCGGTAAGGCTGGTGGTGGTATCGCAGGACGAAGAAAAAAGACAACCATGGAGGGAATTTAGGTTAAAGAAGCCGTTCTTCTCCCAACAGGAAATTACCTTACCCTAGTTGATAACAAAGTTGTGAAGCCTCCATTCCGGGCAACTGCGTCCCAAGCTCTCCTTCCTTCTCAAGCTCTGCGCCCGCATTCATAGGGGGCTGGCTGTGAGTCAGAGACCCACCCTCCAGCGCGATTCCAGGGCAGACTCGAGGTCCAGTGCGTCTCCATTCCTTACCACCTCACTCTTCAGGGCATTCTTCCAGGGGCTGCGCAAGAAGCGAAATCTACCAGTCTTGCCAGTCTGTAGGACTTTGCAGTGATTGGTGTATCTCAAAGCTTAGTGCAGTCAGTCGTCTCATCTTTAAGCCGAACTTCGTTATCGCCGAGAGCCTCGGCTGATGCCGGCCGTATGCCAAGCGATTGTAGCTCCGTCGCAGAGAAGGAGGCTGCCATCCCGTCAGATTCGTGTTTGCGCGCATTTGTCCAGGATGGCCGGTCATATACGGCTCCCTTTTATCGGATGACTGACTGCCCAAGACGCCCACCGTTGAGATGAACCATTGGCGCTAAGCCTGCTATGCGTATAAGAAAGGGAGGACTCTCGAGTTGGAGGGACTTGATGCAATCAAGATGGTTTGGAAGATGGGAATCGTTAGTGTCCTCTTCCCCAGGTCCCAAGACCCCTAAAGAGAGTGCTCTATGGACTTTTTTGGCTAGCCCTATTTCCTTGCTGCATGCAAAGTCCGCAAATCGTCCCCTCCAATGGAAGGAGCCCCTGGAGCAGATTATGAACCAGCCAGCGCTTCTCTGTCGTCATTGCACTTCCCCCCCTGCTGTTGATTTGAGCTTTGGCAAACAATTCTCGGCGAGCCAGCGAATTGATCGTTTATTTATATCGTAACCATCCACTTAGTCTTTTCTCCTCTCTCGTATCGTATGACCGTTTCATCCCGTGCCATTGTTTCTTGTGAATATAAACCCCACAACCGCCCTCTCACATGTTTGCTTGTTCTCTCTTTTAGCGGATCAAGCGGATTTTATATTTGATATTGTCGGGTAACTTCCCACAACAAGAGTCCGAGTCTGCACCTCAGCCAGCCGTGCAAGCCACGCCAGCGCATCCAGCTCCCCTTGCCAACCCGGCAAAAAAAAAAAACAAACGCCCTGTCAGCAGGAACACCTATGCTCTTTGTTTGTGTGGTGTCACCTGCAAACTGCAAGCCACCGACAGCCTATTGAGCCGAAAAGGTGGTATTGTGTTTTTGGCTCGCCGAGGCTTCCCGGAGCTTACCGCGTATAACAACGAGCTTGATCCCCTCCTCGATCTCCCGAGAGTCCGTCCGAGACACCTACCTGCGTTGTCCTTTGCCGACCTCGGGCGCGACCACCATATATCCCACAAAGAATCATCCGACATAGGCTTGATTTGCAATGGCGTACTCCATGTTAAAACTGATGCCGCTGAGCATGGTGCAGAAGCCGCCCTTCAGCGTCGACGCTCCTGGCTACGAGCCCGTCGAGGGCGAAACCATCCCGCGACGTCACCCAAAGGCTAGAGACGGGCTCTGGCTGCGTCCCCACCCCGACATCAACACCACCTTTGACCTTCTCAAACGAAGCGCCGACAACTTTGGCAACGAGCCCGCCATTGGCAGCCGGAAGCTGATCACAACGCATAAGGAGACGAAGAAGGTCCCCAAGGTTGTTGACGGGGAGGTGGTCGAGGTCGACAAGGAATGGATATACTTTGAGCTGTCCGACTACTCATACCTGACGTACCAAGAGTATTTCACCTCTGTTCTGCAGGTCGGTGCCGGCCTGAGGAAGCTAGGCCTCAACCCGAAAGATAGAGTACACATCTTTGCGACAACAAGGTATGTCACGCGACGAAAAAAACCCGGTATACTTCCGTACACCACATCCTAGCCCCTTACTAACTTGAATAATTGTACACAGTCCGCAATGGCTTGGCATGTCACACGCATGTTCGTCGCAGTCCATCACCATCGTCACCGCATATGACACCCTCGGCGAGAGCGGTGTTGAGCACTCGCTGGTGCAGAGCCGGGCGAATGCCATGTTCGTCGACCCACACCTCCTCAAGACGATTACAAACCCCCTTAAGAAAGCCCCTTCCGTCAAAGTTCTCATCTACAATGACGCCTCCCACCAGCCCGTCCCCGATGCCCAGATCAAAGCCTTCAAAGCATCCCACCCGGAGCTTACAGTATTATCATTCGAAGAGCTCCGCAGCCTCGGCGAGGACAATCCCACGCCTCCCGTCCCTCCGACCCCTGAAGAGACTTACTGCATCATGTACACATCCGGAAGCACAGGGCCACCGAAAGGTGTGCCCGTGTCGCACGCCGGTTTTGTGTCCGCCGTGGCTGGACTCTACGCCATAATGGAAGAGTCTGTCAGCCACCGGGAATGCGTGCTAGCCTACCTACCCTTGGCCCACATCTTCGAGCTAGTACTCGAAAACGCTGTGGTCTTCGTCGGTGCTACACTCGGGTACGCTAACCCTCGCACGCTGGCTGACGGCAGTATGAGAAACTGCGCTGGTGACATGCGCGCCTTCAAGCCGACCGTCATGATCGGCGTGCCACAGGTCTGGGAAACGATCCGGAAGGGCGTCGAGAGCAAGGTCAATAGCGGAGGTATCATCACACGAGCGTTCTTCTGGGGCGCTTACAACATTAAATCCTTCCTGGTATCCAAAGGCCTGCCCGGCGTAACACTATTCGACAATCTAGTGTTTGGAAAAGTGCGCACTATGACGGGAGGGCGGCTCCGGTTTATCGTCAACGGCGCCAGCGGTATCTCGTCAGGCACTCTACGGTTTATGAGCATGGTCGTCGCACCCATGCTGAACGGGTACGGCCTCACCGAGACCTGTGGCAACGGGGCGCTCGGCTCACCCCTCCAATGGACATCCGACGCCATCGGCGCTATGCCCGCCGCCATCGAGATGAAACTTGTCTCCATCCCCGAACTCGACTACCACGCCAACTCAACACCGCCGCAAGGCGAGATCCTGGTACGTGGTGCTTGCGTATGCACATCCTACTACGAGAACCCCGAAGAAACAGCGAAAGCCGTAACGCCGGATGGCTGGTTTCGTACGGGGGACATTGGCGAGTTCGACGCCAACGGCCACGTCCGCGTCATTGACCGCGTCAAAAACCTCGTCAAGCTGCAAGGCGGCGAATACATCGCCCTGGAGAAACTCGAGGCTGTGTACCGCGGGGCTCCATGCGTCCAGAACCTGATGGTACATGGCGACAGCTCGGCACCGCGGCCCATTGCCGTCGTGGCTGCTAACGAAAAGGTACTGGCGGAGAAGGCGGTTGAGTTGGGCGTGGACGAGCACAACATGCACCACGACCCCAAGGTGCGCGCCGCCGTGCTCAAGGAGCTGCAGGGTGCGGCCAAGAGGGCAGGGCTCAGTTCCATGGAGACAGTCACCGGGGTGATTCTCGTGGATGAGGAGTGGACGCCTGTGAATGTAAGTGCACCCCCTTTAATGGCCGACGTTTTTATCAAATGCTAATAAGACGTGAACAGGGCATGGTGACGGCTACTCAAAAGATTAATCGGAGAGCAGTACGGGATAAGCATGCAAAGGATATTGCGGACTGCGTCGCAGGGAAGTAAAAGCACACAAACCGGGTGCGTTTCGATAGGTTGATCTTGGCTGCTGGTGTTGGTGTAATTGTATGATAATTTGCCAGAAGGAAAGAAAATGATGTCAAGATAACGTTGCGTCTCAACGATTCACGACGATGGATGAATGGTTGGGGTCCTGGGGAAACGAGTTTAAATAGGGGTTGAATGACTGAAAGCTGCTAATATACCTTCTGAACCCTAACCCTCTACCCCTGAATGGAATGTTGTTGTGACTAAAAATGAAAGTGTGGACCATTCGTTTTGTGGTTCAACCCCGAGAGAAAAAAGAGAAACGAGATGAAACAAAGAGTTGCACTCAGTTCGTATCCAGGCGAACCACATTTACTTGTTTTTCAATCCACTGGAACCAAAATTTTTTTGTTAAAAAAATAATCATAAACATGTATCAGACTCGCTTCCTTTCTCAAGGAGAGCATTATGTGCCCTGCCTCCTATAAAACACCATATAAGCCGACGCACTGTCCTCCTTATACATCTTGTCCGTCATGTCCGCAGAGGAAGTACTGCCAATCTTGACGCGCGCGACGTGCGTATCATTCGCACACCACCAATCCGTCGGGTCCTTGGCGTCCTCGTCCTTGACAAAGCTGTAGTAGTGACCACTGGAAATTCCCTTCCCTTTGTGTATGGTGACGGCGTAGCAGTCGTACAGCATCTTCCCCGAGTAGTGGTGGTCTTCGCTAATCGTGCTGTCCGGGTCCGGCTCGGCCATGTAGGGAGTCAGATCCAGGTTGCGGATGGGGAAGGTCACCTTGGCGTTATTCTTGGTGGCGGATTTGTTCCCATTGGCGGCCTGGAACCGGTTGATGCAGATAGCGAGGCGGTCCGGCAGGCGGGCAAACTTGTGCTGCCGTATCCGGCCGCTCTGAGCACGATTATGCGCCTCGCAATTATCGCACCGAAGGTCTTTGAAGTAGACCTGCTCTTGCCCATCCGTGATGAGCTTTTCCAAGTTGGTGTCTTCGGTGTCGGCGCCGAGGCTGACGATGCATAGATCGCTCACCTGGAAATTCCGCAACTCTTGACGACAGTTCTGGTTTTGGCACTGCGTGATGTAGACGTCCAGCCCTCGGAAGTACTTGTCCACAATGGAAGCGCTCGTCTTGGAGTGCTTCTTCCAGTAATCAATAGCACCCAGGAGAATGCTGCCATCTCTGGATGTGTAGGGAACGTCTGGCACTGGCTTCTTGTTCCGGTAAATATTTGTCTCGTCGTTAATGTTGTCCATGATGAACGAGTAAAATTCCTGCGCATCTTGCTGTGCAGGGCCACCGAATACTTCACGGTCTGGTTTGGTTTTGCCGTCCGGCCCTTTGGAATGGATATACTTGATATATTCCTATAGATCCCGTTAATAATCAGGAATGCAGCTACAAGCAAGGGTCGCCCACATACCATAACGGTTCCCGCCGCCAGGTACTGTTTATCTCCCCGGGCAAGCCACATGAACAGCGCGGCAATAAACTTCATCAGTAGCTGGGGATTTTGGAAAGTCTCACTAGCCCTCTGGGGCACCTGGTACTTGTTTTCCCACGACTGGGAAATAAGATCGCCGGCAAAACCCGGTGTGGAAAACATTGCCTGCAACGAGCTGTTCGCAAAGCAGTGCACACCGGGATTTACGAGGCCTGTCCGATACTTTTGTTTGACTGGTGTGGTTGACGGCAACGTTAAACTTTTTATCACCACATTAGCGGGATCATCACCCTCCGCCAGGCCGCTATAGGTCAGGCGCTGTACTGTCGGGGGCGGGATGGTTGGCGGACCACCGATTGGCGATAACATGGATTCTTGGATCGAAGAGATGGCCGGATATCGACGGAGAAATTCCTCGGTTGTTCTGATGGGAGACATAGTCTCAATATCTTGAACCGATTGCTCCCATCTCTTGGCTTCCTCCGGATCCTGAATCGGGGTAGTTATCCATGTCGGCTTCCTATTCAGTATCGGGAATTGAGGAGGCAGACGCCGTTTGGCGGGTATGTGAATTCGCGCATTTAACGTGGAAGTCGAGGCCTGTTGAAGACACCTTGGGCCGAAAATATCTGTCCAGGCGTCCACACCGCCCTTGAGCAGCTTCGGTCTCAACTTCGGAGCATCTTTGAACTCGTAGAGTGTGAGAGCATTGAACAGGCCCCGGACGGCCTGTTTCTGAGGTGTATCTGGGGACTTGAAGATCGTCTCAGAGTTTTGGTCATAGAATATTACGAGATCGAAATCATGCCGCTGAAGAAATAGACGCTGCTCTGCGGCGGACGCAAGAACCATGCTGTCTTCGATCTGCTCTGCTGAGATGTTTTCTCTTGTGAGTACCTCACCCTCCACACAGACAACGTTCCGGAAGGGTATGTAACCCTCGTCAAATTGTTCACGACTCCTGATATCAATCAAAAGAATTGATACGTCGCCGGCTTTCATGTACTCATCGAGCTCATCAACGGTGATAATGTCGCCATCTGGCAAGGCGCGTTTTGTTCGTTTTCGGGGCGGGGGACTTGGTGCGCCAAAGGACTGCGCAGGCACAAAGTACTCGTTGGACTGGGCAGACTTGATGATCCTTGCGGTGCCTGGAACAACAGATGCTGTCGAATTTGTTCTGGTGAACATGGTGCGCGGGGCACTAGAAAGAAGCTCGGCTGCCTCACTCGAGACTGTGCCCCTGACCGGATGATATATGGCATCTGGCAACCTGGGCATCACGGCGGAAACAGTAGTGGGAGGCGCACTCGGACGCTGTAATACCGGCGAAGATTGCGGCGCCGAGATCTGGGAGGGTGGGATAGGATGTGTGCGGATGCGAGGATCTTGGCCAGTAGTAGCATTCGCTGAGGGAGATCGCAGATTTGCAAAGCGTTGGATCAGGTCCTGGGCTGTCTTGTTTGACACCCCCCCTGCGGCACCTGACTGTAGCGCATTTCCATGAAGGGCTTGGGGCTTGGGATGCACCGCGGGCTTGGACCTGTTCGGTGGTGGTAGTGTGCGGCGTGGCAAGCCATTCTCCCCGATTGCCACATGGCCATTCACGCTCCCCCCGTTCGACTTTTCACCATCATGGGACGAGCTCTCGGCCAAAGTCCCCGATCTCGTTCGGGTCTCTATGCTTTCCCCGTTTGTCGGCAGCCGAATGCTGGTCGGCTGCACGCCACTCTGCAGATTGTCCGCCTTGATCTCGTCCTTGATCTTCTCAAAGTCGGGATGCCTCGCGTTCACTTGCCGCAAAAGGCGTTGGTAACGCTCGAACTGTGTCTTGTAGTCATTCTGCAACGAGGGCCACGCCCTGTTCTTCTTGATGACGTCCGTAAGAATGATCGTGGCCCTAATATAGTCTTTGAGGGCAAAGTCAGGCCTGCCAAAAGTATTCGACGACTCGGCCTGTTTGAAGTACGTCTCGGCCGTCTGGAGCAACTTCTCGATCGGAAAATTGGGATCAAGTTCGACAGTGACGGAAACCACGTCGGCGATATGTGTTAGTGTTCGTCGCTTGCCGGGTCCTCCAGCTCCTGCTCCTGCTCCTGCACCCTTTGGGGCCGGGCCGTTATGGAATGCGAAGGCCTTTTGGTCACTGGTTGGAGGTATAGACCCTGCGTGGTCCAACAAGGTGGTCGAGCCCGCCATTGCAATGCGCTGGGAAAGCTCCGCTCTGAACTCGATATGATCTGCTGTTTTGCGCCGCGGGAGGGGGGGGGGGGGGGGGAGCTCTGAGATGCAGCTAGAACTCGGGTGACTCGGGCATGTCTCGGAGAGGGCGTCACGAGTATGGAATATTGAATCGCAGGACACTTGCCGAGGACGCAAGCGACGTTGAGGAGTGTAGTGTTGGTGTCGGTGGGTGGAAGATGAAACGGACTCGGCGCGAAGCTGGCGAAGGCGACAGCATCGGATGGGTGGCAGACGTGGCCGTTAAGAAGCCAAAAGTGACGAGCGGGTTATTGTGCGCTCGACTGGAATGGAGGGCATTCTTTGTTTGGCCAGACAAAACGTCGGGAGAGTCTTGGAGGTTTCCGGAAGTGTAGGTACGTCGTTTCTTTCTCTCGTCCTGTGCGGGTGCGGCCCGACAGTGACGAATGCGGTTGAAGAGGTTCTGGCGAGTGACGAGCGACCTTCCCATCAGTGGGCTCAAGCGCCTGCAGCCACCAAGGTTGTTTTGGCCTGGCAGGGGTTTGCCTGTACTGTACCACTCCCCGCCAAACTTCCCTGTGCTTGAAAGTGTGTAAGTACCCAAGCAATCAAGCAACCGCTTGGCCAAGGTATCCGTAGCTTACCTAAGGCTCGATGGAGGGCTGTCCTTGTTGTGTTTTGTCTTACTGCGGAAGCAAAGAAGCCAAACAGGGAGAAAAGTGTGAAAGAGACAAAAAAAATCAGCATTAGAAGAAAAAAAGATCACAATCACCTCGCTCTGGCGTCGTAATGATTGTCGTTGAGACCCCTGGGTAAGAAGTGTACTCCAATACGCGGATTATGTAACCGTACTCAAGTAACCCACACGCCTGGAGTTGGCAATGGCGCGGCACCAGCCGCCGCCAATCTCTGGCGCCCCGTTGACGGTTGTCACAGGCTGTGAACATGAAGTGTCGGGACGACAAGGTGCAAGGGGTACGTACCTTAGCTCTTGGCAGCAGGCCTGGCCGCTGGGGCTGGGGGGCAAGCTCCAGATCTCCAGCAAGGCTTCATACGTAACCAACGGCAGGCAGAGGCGTAACTTCGTTGTTACTCGTCAGCCCCGTCCTTCCAAACCTCCTCATCACAATTACTCGTCCATTTCTTTTCGAGATACCTCCATACACAACCTACCGATGCGCCCACTGCGTGCGACGATCCCAGATATCTTTCGCTGATGAGATTTCCTTAATCCCAAGTCTACGCATCCGACAGCCAAAGCAGCGCCCCAGCTCCCAGCTCCGACCGGTCACCAACACCAACCTCAACTTTCTCGATAGCCTCGGGAGCTCATCGCAGCCATCATCGCCCTCCACCCCGCGCCCATTTCCCAGCTCTCAACTACTAGCCGCCAACATGATGGGCTGGTGGTCATCTGGGGCGAACGGCGCTCTGGATGAACAGATAGAAAAGGCCACGAGCAGTAGCCTGTACGACGCGTCCTTTCCCCCGCCCCTCGTCGTGACAGAGTTATCGTCTAACTTGTGTGGCCTGGTGCAGCGTGGACATCGCCCTCAACCTCGAGATTTCCGACGTCATCAGATCCAAGACCGTACAGCCCAAGGAGGCCATGCGGTCACTCAAAAAGCGCATCAACAATAGGAACCCCAATACCCAGCTCAGCGCCCTCAACGTAAGACCGCAGACCCGCCTCGTCTGGTGAGACCTCGCGAAGCCGACCTGACTGATTTGAAAACAGCTTACCGATACCTGCGTCAAAAATGGAGGCTCCCATTTTGTTGCCGAGATCGCTTCCCGGGAGTTCATGGAAAGCATCGTGTCGCTTCTGAAGGCAGTCGGACCCGCCGCCGTCAATGCGGAAGTGCGCGCCAAGATTCTCGAGCTCATCCAGTCGTGGGCCACGGCAACCGCGGGACGTTACGAGCTGGCATACATCGGGTCCGTATACAACACGCTGAAGTCGGAGGGGTACCAATTCCCCCCGCCCGTCACCGTGTCCAGCAGCATGATTGACAGCAGCGCGGTTTGTCAGGTCCATGTCCAGACAGTGGCGCAATAGCTGACTTTGTCTCTAGCCTCCCGAATGGATCGACTCGGACGTTTGCATGAGATGCCGAACCGCCTTTACCTTCACCAATAGAAAACACCACTGCCGCAACTGCGGCAACTGCTTTGACCAGACTTGCTCAAGCAAGATGTTGCCCCTGCTCCATCTGGGCATCCTTCAACCCGTCCGTGTCGACGATGGCTGCTATGCAAAACTCACAGACAAATCAGCTAGGGCCAGAGGTGGGGGTGGGGGTGGAGGCCATGAGCGTGCTCCTAGTTACCCGTCGCATCCCAACAAGCACCGGAGTTCTTCTGCGGTGATGCAGCCGCGCGACGCCCGAGTGGACGACGGCTTCGACGAGGATCTGAAGAAGGCACTCGCAATGAGCCTGGAGGAAGTCAGGAGCAACTCACGGGGCTATGTCCCACAAGCCGCCAATGCGCCGGTGCCCTCCAGCCAGCCAAAGGTGAATGGGAACTCGCCGTCCGTCTCAAGGGCCCCTGAAGATGACGACGAAGACCTCAAAGCCGCCATCGCTGCGTCGCTGGCAGATATGGAAGAGCAGAAGAAGCAACATGCGGCAGTGCTCAAAGAGCAGGCCGCCAATGTTGGGAGCTCTTCTACGACGGCGCCGTTTGCACTCCCAAAGAACGACTATGAGCTCACGCCCGTGGAAGCAGAGAATATCAATCTCTTCGCTACTCTAGTCGACCGGCTCCAAACACAACCACCTGGAACTATTTTGCGAGAGCCGCAAATCCAAGAGTTATATGACAGCATCGGCACTCTGCGGCCGAAGCTCGCGCGAACCTATGGGGAAACGATGAGCAAGCACGGTTAGTTGCTATTATTCTATCCTAGTGATGCCATGCCAATTCTAATCCGTGCCAGATACTCTGCTTGACTTGCATGCGAAGCTATCGACCGTTGTGCGCTATTACGACCGGATGCTTGAGGAGCGGCTCTCAAAGGCGTACAGCCAGCACAGTATAGGCGGCTACAATCTTCCTCCGCCGAGACAGCCCTCGGGACCGTACCCGTCCCTGCAGCCCAGCGCTACTGGCCCGGCAGAGAGCTTCTACACTGGCGAACAACCGCAAGAATATGGTCGGCCGGTTTACGCGCAGCCAGCACCACAGCCCCAGTACGCATCCTACGATCGGCGGGCATCCCTTGCCGGACATCCCAATGGGCAGTATCCCTCTCCGCAACAGCATCACCAGCAACTTCCACAGAGAACAGACAGTTGGGCCAATGCTCCACCCGCCCAGGCACCCCAATACACGCAACAAACCGGACACCCCTCGAATGAATCCGGACACCCCCAGACAAGCCATTTACAGCAAACCCCGTCCCAACCCCAGCTGAGTGCTCCGACTGCCGACTCGCTCGGCACCACCCCTACCACTGACCCGAATGCATCTTTCTACTTCAACTCACAGCCTCCGCAACAACAAACGCAACACCAGCTGCCTGCCTCGGCCCCTGACACTACACTCTCGCCATATCCCAATCTCTCTCAGCCCATGCATACATATCAGCCGTCGCTTCCGCAGACCCCGGCTTCGGTTGCCGCTCAGCCATCGCAGCCGCCCCAACAGTCCCACCAGGCAGCTCCCCCTCAGCATCACCAGCAGCAACAACACCAACCACAGCAACCGTATTGGCAACATTCGGCGGCGCAGCAGACTGCTCTTCCACCTGTTTGGCAACCTCCCCCGCCTGCGGCATACGCAGGCTATTCGCAGGAAACGTTCCCTTCGGCGCCCCAGCATGCGCTGAAGCAGCCAGCTGTAGAGGAGAGCTTGATTGATCTTTGATTTGGTGGTTATGATTCTGCTACTGAACTATGAAGATTGAGGTGCAGCAGATAGTCAAACAAACACCTGGTTCTGGAAGCTGTGTATGTGTCTTGGTCACGGGCAGGCAGTAATAATTAGAGAGTCTCATGATATCGGGTTCAATTTGGCCTGGCATTCATGGACAGCAGAGAGAGTAATACCCAAAGCATGCATTTTGAATAAGAGACACGGACGAGGAAGTGCCCTTAACTGATGGTAAATCTAGCGATGGAAGCACAGTGCACGAACAAATACCAAATACCCAAGGGAGAACGCCGGCGATACTGAGATTCCATGACTTGAAGTTTGAATTTCTGCGAGGCACTTCATGCGATGACAAGGTTCAGATGTAAACAAATACGAGGAGAGAAATTAGAAGCTGGAGGCAAAAGGTGACGTAGAACACCTTAGACAAGAGTGTGAACCAGGTCGGCCAGCGGAGCTTCCTTGTTTGGTGGCTGCAAGTGGCTTAACAGTACGAAGCACATCACTTGAAGTGGGCCCGCTGCGGGGAGCGGGGTGTGTTTGACCAAGAACGCAGGACAGGACGGAAGCTGTGGACTTCGTTGGGCTGTTGTTGAGTCATTGTTCAAGAATCACAATACTTGTCATTTTCCGTTCTCAGTCAACTCAATGTCCATCTATCTTTTTTTTTTTAGAGACGGTAGTGTTTGTTTTTTATCGACTCTTTCGGGACGATAAGCCACAAGAAACCTCACAGATAAAAAAGATAATACTCACCACCACCATTATCATCGCATCACTCATAGTGACACAACAACCATGCCTACCACCTACATCACCCTCGTGAGGCACGCCCAGGGCTTCCACAACCTGACCACCATCAACCAGCAGATCCCAGATCCAGACCTCACCCCACTCGGCAGACAACAATGCGCCGACCTGTGCGCCGCGTTCCCCCACCAGGACAAGATCACGCACCTGGTGTCGTCGCCCATGCGCCGCACCCTGTACACTTGCCTGCTGTCCTTCGCGCCGGCCTCGGCCGCAGGCAAAGTCATCACGGCGCTGCCCGAGATCCAGGAGGTGTCCAACCTTCCCTGCGACATCGGGTCCTCGCCGAAACGACTCGCCGCCGAGTTTGAGCCTGATGTCGTCGACTTTTCATGCCTGACGCCCGACTGGACGGACAAGGGGCCCAAGTCGCCCTGGCAGCCGAACATGGCGAAGCTCGAGGCGCGCGCGCAGGCCGCGAGGAGATATCTCCGCCAGCTTGGGGAGGAATATACTTCCTCTTCGTCTTCTTCAGGGGAAGGGGGTAAGGAGGACGCGCACATCGTGGCGGTCACGCACGGCGGGATTTTGCATTTCCTGGCGCAGGACTTTGATGGGATGAACTTCCAGTATGGCACGGGGTGGCATAACTGCGAGTATCGGACCTACATGTTTGCGGATCCGACTGGCCAGGACCCAGAGGCCAGGCTGCACGAGACGAAGACGTCGTGGCGCCAGCGACGGAGTTCGGGGACCCCTGGCTTAACGGAGACGGAGCAGCGGGAGTTGAGGGCTGCGGTGTCGAATAAGATCGCGGAGGAGTTCGGGAAGCCCGCTGCGGCCGCCGATAAGTAGACCGTGTGGGGGCAAGCGCTTTGGTCGGGTGAAGTGGCCTCGAGGGATAGGGGTCTTGACCCAGGTGGCCGGTGTTGTGGATGAATGAGAGCGGATGCCTGATCTTGGACCGGCCGGTCGCTGGAAGTGGTCGGTTACTTGTTGCAGGCCTTGTTAGTTCAAAGCCACTCAGCATTTGGCAAGATTTGAGGCTTGGGCCTCGAAAAAGGAGACCACCGAAATGAGTTAAGGGGATATGGCAAGAAGAAGAGTAGAGTAGACGAAATGTGATGTTCGTGCTATGAAAAGGGTGCAAACATCGTCCTTGAGACAAAATAAACGAGTTTCACGAGACACGACACGAATGCGAGAAGCGCGCGACAGTCAGAGCGCAAATCAGCAACTAACATGCTCTATTTGAAAATCAAGACAAGAGTTTGAACTTTGGGGGCACGGGAATGATTGATCAGAGCTAAGAGTACAGTAGATCGACGATTAAAGTTAACCGTCTTGAACACCCGACATAAATAGCCGTGGTGGATGAATATGAGTTACCGAGTCGTTGGCTACACACCAGACCAGAGTGTTAGGGTTTTACACTGCAACTTCTTGAAAAGTTCTGTTAAACCTACCGAGGTAAAGTTTGTCCCTGTTGTAATAGTTGAATGGGTAAGACATTGCCGCCTTAGCTCTCATGACGCAATAACTGTGGCTTGCGCGCCTGGAACGGCGATGGCGTAGGGACAAACACTTTGAAGTCTTACACCTGTTTGTAGTGAATTGGTAAGGTAGTATAGTGACGGTAGCTTTTCCCCGTGTTTCGACACCATCCGAGAGTCGAGACCTGGAAGAGTGGATTGGTCCCTTGTTTCACGGCGAAGCATGAGGAACAATCTGAACACTTGCCCACCCTTTCGGCGAAGAAGCCAATCAGCCACCGCCAAGGCCATCCCGCAACAGGGATGTGATGCAAGGATGATGTACCTGCGCTAGCGCCGGATTTGCGATTGTGCCGCTGAACAGGAAAATGGATCGTTGGGGTGATTCAAAGGCGGCTGACTGAAAAGGTTTGATTCCGATATAATGATGCACACCACATGGAATTCTCAGTATACGATACAAAAAGAAGGTATGCGATTTTTGATTAGTCTAATGTGTAGAAGACAAATCCCCAACTGGATGGCCTTTTAAGTTTGCATTGATGCAGCCTGCCATTTGCAAAGACAATACTGGGGTATATTTTGTAGAAACGGCCCCGTGGCTTAAACTTGGCCGCTCGTCCCCCACACCCAACGCTTATCATCAGCCAATCCCGCACCCTAGCAGGGCCGTTTTATGGGCCCATTCTCAACCTCGCATGCGAGCATCCAAGCGCCTCCCTGCAAGGACGGACCCAGGAACCTCCTTCCCCTTTCCTCGACTGCTGTCGCAAGTTCACCCTTCACACTCCCCTCGTTCCCGCGATCTTGCCAATTGACGGAGGCGGCCTCTTCAGACCACTGTGTCGTATCCTTAGACCAGGTCTAGTCACTCATTCATCCAGCCTATTGAATATCGTAGTCAATAGCAGTCATTCTTTTGAACAGAGAGAGCAATAACGACGACAATCGCCGACTTTTGCTCCTATTGTTCGTCCCAGCTTTACCACCCACACAATCCCTTGATTCGCAAAAAACGCCCCCTCTCTCCGCATTGTCGCATCTTGCCCGCTTCGGTACACCTGATACCAGACAGCGCTGCTGTTGCCCAGCCGATCAAACTCGGGGTTTCGGACCAAACCTTCTGCTGTCCTCATCACTAGAGTACTCGGGTTCCCATCCACCAGTATTATCCCAGGACCGCGCTTGTATCCTAGACGCCCTGCATCATTCCGCCCTAGACGCAGGGAAGTCGGGCCCATCACGATTCGTTTGCGACCCGACTCGACTGCATCTGGACAGCCTCCCCCTTGCCAGCTCATCGCTGGTGCTGATCGGCCAACAAGAACTCCGTGGGCAGTTCCAGCAATGCGATACTCGCAGGAGTAGACTGTCGCCGCCACACCTGTGGCCTCTCCACGCCCAGCATCACGCCGCTCTCTACCACCTCCCTTCTCTGGTCTGCGACTTGACCTCGCCGAAGATACCAAGCTAGAGTGTCTGGCTCCTTCGTCGACGTAGGCACAGTCGAAACCATCGCGGGCGAGGAACGACTTGTGTATACGGCAGGCCGAACACACAACTACCCGACCTTGTTCACTCCTTACAATATACCCCGACCACGCGTTGATCCGTGTTGATAACTGTCATTTCGCTCCGATTTCTCTCGACCGTGTCGATAACTTTTCCTCTTCGTCTCACGCCTTCTTGATCTTTTACGACTACATTTTACCAGTGGACGTCATGGGCTTCATGAGCCACCGCCGTCGGGATGTCGAGGTCCACCCAGAGCAGAAATGGGACTTCATTGTGAGTTTAGTCGGTTAGACCTCTATTTATGCCCCCAGAATGCTAACTCGGGTGTTTACCAGAGTCTCAACGACTTCAAATCCGGCGGCTGTTTCACTGGGTTTGCCTACTTCTCCCTCTGGTTTTCGCTCGTTATTTCCGTCGCCGTCTACGTGGTCGATATCTTTACCGCCATTCAACTCCTCATCTTTCAAAGGTGGCCATCTGCACTTGAGCCATCTCGACTGATCCCGTTCGACGTTTCAAAATGGGTCTTCTCCATCTGCATCATCCTTTCTTTTATCAACCTCGGATTCGAGCATATCCGTGCCTGGAAAATCATGAAGAGGGGGAGCGTTGCCGAATGTTTTCTGGACAGTTTGGCTGCGCGACTGGAGAGTATCCGGCTCGGCCGCGGCAAGGGATACAAACGATTCCTGGTTTTCGCCGAGCTAACCAAGAGTAAAAAGGGGGCCGAATATATTGCCCTCTTTACCTACTTCAGTTTCCAATGTAAGACTGATCAGGCAAAAGGCAACCCATCTTCTGCGATACCTGCTAACTGTGGCAACAGCATGGATTCGGGTCATTTTCTGCTCCGGGCCTCGCCAGGTCGTCAATGGCCTCACACTCTTCTCGGTTTACAGAACACTCAACATCAACGGGACCAACTTTGAAAATTCATTGTCGAGCTTCTTTGAGAAGATAGGAGCTCTCGCAAAGACTGACTACCGACTAGCCGTGATCTTATCCGGCATGATTTTCACTCTCGTTATTTGGGTATTCGCCGTCCTGTCCTTGCTCCTTGCCGCCTTCTTTTTCGTCTTCTTCTTGTGGCACTACATTCCGCGCGAAGACGGCGGGCTTACAGGATTTTGCGAGCGCAAGGTCAATAAGCGACTGAAGCAGGTCGTATCGATCAAGATCAACAAGGCGATGGCCGAGGAGGAGCGTTTAAGGAAGAAGGCAGAGTACAAGGCTGCCAAGTCAGGCGGCGGAGACCGGCCCATGACGATGCAGGCGACTCTACCTGATGTTGGCGATGACAAGCTCCCAGAAATGCCAATGCTCAGCCGGAATGACAGCAACGCTACACTTCCAGCTTACTCTGCTCGGCCCGGTACTAGCAGGAACGACACAAAAACCACACTTCCGGATTACACATCCCAGCCGGCCACCCCTGGGAGCTTTGAGCTTAGTGCTTTGGACCAGAAGCGACCATTGCCAAGCCGCACGGGAACAATGGCTTCGACCACCAGCCAATTCTCAGGGAGGGCGCCATTGCTCAACGGGGCTGCTGAGATGGGCATGGCTCGTGCCGAATCTCCCACCCCGACATTACCTCCCCTTGATCTGAACGGTTATCCGCCTGTCAGGACGGGAACCTCATCATCCAACAGAAGCTTCGGCGGCCCACCGCTCCAAAGGACGGACTCCAATGGCTCTTCACTCCGTGCAGGTTATACTGCTAGCCCCGCGCCATATTCTACCGATACAATGCCCGCTTTCCCCGCTCCTGTCCGGTCGCCAATGGGTGCTCCCAACGGCTACAGAGGCCCCGGAGGACCTGGCCTGAATCAAGATAACGGGAGGATGAACACTGGCGGTAGAAAGCCTACCAATGATGATTCTTTCGGGGCTTCGGCTATCTTTGACGAGTACGCGAACGGACAGCCTACCCCGGGGCCTTACCCACCCGTGGGAAGAGCGAATACTGGTGGGCCAAGATCGACTTTTGATGAGTATCCAGGTGGCCGGTCTAGTCCGGGCCCTATGCAGCCCATGGGGAGAGCAAACACTGGTGGGCCGAGGCCAGTTTTCGACGAGTATCCAGGTGGCCGGTCTAGTCCAGGCCCTATGCAGCCCGTGGGGAGAGCGAACACTGGCGGACCAAGACCGCCTTATGACGAGTTCTCGAATGGGCGGTCTAGCCCTGCACCGTCCACTAACTCCTATCGCAGTGGCCCTCTATCGCCACAGGGGATGGGACCAAATGGGTATCCCCTGAGAAGCGCCACAAATCCGATGCCTCCACGAGGCCCACAGCAGCGGTTTGCTCCCCAGCGAAATATGACTGCTCCCATGCCGCAGCATCAGCAGACTGGTAGCAACGGGTCGATGAGAAACATTGCACCTCCCAGACAGCCGTACCATCAATCAGCCGATAGCAACGGGTCGATGAGAAGTACTGGTCCGAGACAGCCTTACCACCAGTCTCAGGGAAGCAACGAATCCGAATACATAACCCGCCTCAACCCAGCGACGCCTAACAGCCAGAGAGGCGGTGGGCCGAGTGGAGGATATGGGAACAATGGCGGGTGGAATCAAGATGTAGAGAGAGGGAATGGGCCGAGATACTGAGTGGGTAACTGAGGGCAACTACAGTTAATGGTAATTGGCATATTCCATCAATGGGTTTTGACATTAGGGATGTCGTTGGTACAGCAGCCACTTTTGCTTTTCCGGCTGACTTGTGCCTGTCGCTGCGGCTTTTGATACGGGGTTATAAATAGAGGCAAGGGTTTGGCCCATACCATATCCGTGGCAGGATTTTCGGCGGCTTTTTTTTTTTTTTTTTTTTTTTGTATGTAGCTTCTCTGCTACTGACAGATGGATTGATGAAATGACTCATATATACACCACAGGAAGGGCTTATCTTGAGATAGGATGAGCCTAACTGTTTTCTCCTGACCTTGTTAGCCTTTGAAAGTTGTGAATGCGCATCAATGTGAACTTGTACTGGTGAAATTGTAATGTATCTTTGCCTATACAGGCATTGTGTCTAGCACTGACATATTTGATAGGTATTGCCTCGCAGGCGGTGGTTGAGTGAGCGTCTAGGTGACATAAACCACCCCTCATTCCCCCTTCGTGTGTGGCGCCGCGCCCTTTGGGCATTCCAAATACTGTGAAAGCATGCAGCTAGGTACCCACGCTGTTTGATTTGTCATTCCCGTGCAGACTGTTGCATCCTCCCACCTATCAATGGGATTGGGATTCCAGGTTCTTATTAATCGCGCCCTTCGTCAGCTAATAAGCTTAACCCGACTCCAACTCAAATAGAGAGTTGATTGCAGAGTGGATACCCAACCAACGCTTTGTTTTGAGGAAGGTAAATGATTGGATAATACGGAAGTATTGCACCCTAGGTGAGTTCATGTTAGGCTGACGTTTCCATTACAAAGAGACCGACTGACTAACTGATATATTGTGGAAGGTGAGCATCAATCTTGCGAGATTGAGATATATATATATATATGCCATCCGGGATCTCCTTTCTGGAGTCAGTCCACCAACTCGTTCAAACATGGCCACCCTTCATCGCCAGTCAAACGGATGGCATCTGGGCGAGCTCGCCGTGCACGCACAGCTCAAAGTGCCTACCTCTAGCCGCGGGAATCCAACTACCGCCGGGCTCCCCCCTTCGTACGGCTACCGCGTGAGCGTCTCACCTCTCGCCGCCTTCGGGACGCTCGATGAGCAGGGCCGGCCGTGGACGACGGTCTGGGGCGGCGAGCGCGGGTTCGCCAGTCCGCTCGGGCAAAACATTGTTGGCATGCAGAGTCTCGTCGACGGCGTTCATGATCCCGTTGTTCAGGCGCTCAAGTTGGATCCAGCGGGCCAGTCGTCTCTCGTGCACCACGATGGCGGCAGGATAATGAGCGGTCTCAGCATCGACCTCGCGACACGAGACCGCGTCAAGTTGGCGGGCCGGATGGTCATGGGCATGCGGGAGGAAC
Organism: Lasiosphaeriaceae sp. G1095; assembly: GCA_027569635.1. Taxonomy (NCBI): domain Eukaryota; kingdom Fungi; phylum Ascomycota; class Sordariomycetes; order Sordariales; family Lasiosphaeriaceae; species Lasiosphaeriaceae sp. G1095. Next base: position 3,326 of record JAPDFK010000475.1, on the reverse strand, counting down.
GACAAGATGGGGTGGCGGATGTGCGGATGGCAATGCTTGTCCAAGAGAGCTTGGGCAATTGTCCCAAGTATCTCAACAAGAAGGAGATCGTGCCGCATGTACCGTCGCCCAAGCTTCTATCCTCCTCGGGAATAGGATTACCGCTATCGGTTGATGCACTGGCCTTGATCGACAAGGCAGACATGTTCTTCCTGTCGTCGACAAACGGGCAAACCATGGACACCAACCACCGCGGCGGACCAGCGGGATTCATGCGCACCCTTAAAAATTCTCAGAGTGAAGGGACTGTCCTTGTCTACCCGGAGTACTCGGGCAACAGGCTGTACCAAACCCTCGGCAACCTGCACACGAACCCCCGCGTGGGGATTGTCATTCCGGACTATGACACGTCCGACGTGCTCTACCTGACTGGCGAAACGCAGCTGCTCGTCGGGCCCACCGCTGCATCGGTAATGCCGCACACCAAACTCGCCGTCAAGATCACCGTGCTCGAAGCGCGGTTTGTGAGGGACGGACTTCCCTTCCGTGGCCTCGCGGGCGAACCGAGTCCGTATAATCCGCCTGTTCGTCGGCTCGTTGGTGACTCTGCCTCCTCCTCACCTGATGCCCTGAAATCTCCTACGTCCTCAGTGCCACGGGCTACCGCGACCCTCCTCCGCCGGGAAATCCTCACGCCGTCTGTCTCGCGGTATACCTTCAAACTACTACACCAGCCCCCTGGGAAAAGCAGTAGCACGCCCCTTAAAATATGGAAACCAGGCCAGCACATCACGTTCGACTTCAGCGACGAGCTCGACCACGGATGGAGCCACATGCGCGACGGCGATCCGCAAAGCTTGAACGACGACTTTGTGCGCACGTTTACCGTGTCGAATCGGCCCCCTGCCGGACCTGCCGAAGACATTGCCGGCGACGCCGCCGTGGAGGTGCAGATCACGGCGCGGACACACGGGCCCGTCACTACGATGTTAAGGGGATTCAATATTCCGGGAGGGCTCGAGGTGCCTGTGTTGGGGTTTGGGGGCGGGGAGGAGTTCAAGATTAGGGTTGGCAATAAAATGGAAAGGGCGGTTTTCATTGCCGGAGGTGTAGGTATCACGCCTTTGCTGGCGCAGGCGGACGATATTCTTCTTCATCCAAGTAATGGGGAGGGTATGCTCTCTCTGCTGTGGAGTTTAAGGGCCGAGGACTTGGGTCTGGCGGTTGATACATTTGACAGAATTCCTGGTCTCTCGTCCCTTACAAAGTTGTTTGTTACCGCGCCAAAAGGGACGGAAGAGGATATAATTGATAAGTTGAAAAGGATTGGGATGGGCTGGGGCAGTATTGTGATGCGGAGGATGGACCAGGAGGATGTCCTTGGTGCGAAGAGACTTGGAGGAAGTGGCCATGATGGTGAGGCAAAGACCAGGTTTTATTTGTGCGCTGGCCCGGAGATGATGAATGTGGTTCAGGGGTGGCTGGAGGGTGAAGAGGTCGTGGCGGAGAGTTTTAACTACTGACTGGCTGAGATTGGTATTTATCAGGTCTTCTGGAAATTCTATCGAAGCCCCCGGGAACCCAAGAGAAAGCCAAAAAGAAAACTGAATGAGTGATGGTGATGTGGTTGTTGAATTCGGAAAAGGGGCTCCGACAAGAGGGTGTTGCGGTAAACAATATTAGAAGCGCAGGAACTTAAACCTATTTTGGTCAAGACAATGTATACGGTCTTTCCGTAGTTATCCATTCGGCTTTTTGGCGCTGAAGTATTTCGGTCATCGCCACTGCCTATCACTCAATCGACGTCAAGGTCAAGACTCAAGGCATTGTGCAACGATAAAACGATGCCCCCTTTTCCCCAACTGGAGATCTTCCGAGACACAGCAACTCCCTCGCTTGCTCGGAGCCCGATGATGGTAAGTGCGACGTGATATTTGTGCGGCTAGAAAATACTAGGGACGTAATTGCTCGTTCGAGTTTGTTCTTGACGTTTCGCTCTTACCGAAGCCTACGTCCATTGATGGCTGAACTGTACGACAGACAGGAAGGAGCCCAGGCCCCGTTCTGACTCATAGTAAACTATCTCTGAGGTTCCTTCCCTTTTAGACTCTGGGAATAAGCACTTCTCAGACCTGTTGCCCTCCCTCGTCCAAGAGTAATTCATCTCGGATCAAAGGTGAATCCATGAATAAAAGGCGTCAATTGTGTGTCCGCCAGGCGGAATCGGGATTGACTGAGTGGGTGGCTGGCGGTTTCAAAGAATCCAATAGAAACAGAGCACGGCGTACCCAAGAAAACGTTGGCTTACAGTAGCTGTCCTGCAGACCATCAAAGCTGCGCGGTCGTGCATACGAAATATGCACCATAACGCCGCATTCATCAACGTTTTACCTTCTGCGCCTTCTTCTACGCATTGTCAGATCGTAATCGCAATCGCATGCAGCATCTCGGTCACACCCCCCTGCTGGCTTGCCCCGCGCCCAGGCCGTTTTATGTTGCCAAGCTAGGTATGCCTAGGTATTTATTGAGCAAGATGTATGTAGGGATTAAAGAGCGCAAAGTTGTCTTCACCATAGAATTAATGTCTCATCTCCGATTTTTCCAAAATCTAACCGTCTCAAGCTCTGGCAACGCCGATAGCAAATATTTGTCTTCAAGTCGCCAGAGACTGTGTCTTGGGGGGGGGGGGGTCTGGCGCATCGAGTTGCCATTTCCACATACTCCTATACGGTCATCGCCCACCCCCGCTCTCTTTCACTGGAGATCGCAGGGTTGCTCGCCTCGGCTTCCCAGTCATCGATCGGCCGGGCTGATTGCTTTCTGTGAGGATTCGTCTTGTTGACAGCCCCCCATTATTATTGCGCGAGTTTAAAGTGGATTACGGTGCGTCTTTAAACTCCAGGCTTTGCCCGACAGCGGCAATCGCCATCCAGCCAAGCCTCTGGGCCAGCCAAAACTCTGTCCATCTTTGAAACTGGGCCCCCCGTTGGTTTCTCTTAAGTTGGGAAGGGTCCGCCCGTGTCCGCTTTCCCGGCCTAGCAACACTTGTACTTCTCGCTTCCATATTATTAGTCACAGCAAACAACCTTCCATTTGACTCTTACCTGCTCTCTCCCTCGATTGGCAATACAGACAATAGTCAGTACACAAATATCGACTCTGTTGACGACAAGCCAGCCAGGCTGACGACGCCTACCTACCGGTGTTTCCGACTCATCGCCGAGCCGGGGGGGGGGGGGGGGGGGGGGGGGGGGGGGGGGGGGGGGGGGGGGGGGGGGGGGGGGGGGGGGGGGGGGGGGGGGGGGGGGGGGGGGGGGGGGGGGGGGGGGGGGGGGGGGGGGGGGGGG
>JAPDFK010000474.1:0-28231 GCA_027569635.1 Lasiosphaeriaceae sp. G1095 | reverse complement strand
ATATAGCCCACGGCACCCCCCTTAAAACCCCCCCCCCTTGCCAACAACAAACATAAACAAAAACTAACCCCCCTTTGGCGCCCCCCTTTCTTTTATTTGGGCCCACAACGCCAAACCGGGAATGGGTTGGCCCCCCCGCCCCCCACAATCAGCCTGGCCCCGGGATCACACCGGCCCCCCCCCCCCCCCCCCCCGCCCCCAGTGTCCTTGTTTCCTCTGTGTCTGAGAGGAGGTTGATAAACTGCCTGCCGGATCGGACGTTAATTAACATTAATCTAAAAAAAAATAAAAATAAAAAAAGTCACCGATCTCACCCGGCAGCGGCATAGAAAGCCCTCCGAATGTGCAGTTTTGGAGCGTTGCTTACTCCAGCCCCGATGGAGCTTTTTCCTGCCTCAAACCTACCGGTAGGATTCCCGTTGTTAGTGCTGACTCGGTGAAGGTTCCCGCCTCCTTGTAAATGGCAGTGGTCAAGACCAAAGTTGACGACGTTTATTGGAATGCATTATTGTACAGACCAGACATGGACGTGTACACACACCCCGCACTCCACCCGACCATCCGATGAACCGCTGGGACGCAACAAGGTTACATACAATACCTACAAGCAGCAACATGGATTGGAGACAAAGTACCTTAGGTACTTCGTTCTGAAGGAAGGATTCGGATAACATTGCAGCATCATCTCCCCGACCCCCATAGTGGATGAATCATCCCGACCAAGCAGCATTTGCTCCGATCAACTCCATTACCCTACCATCACCCACCATCGGTATCATGGCTCCCAGCACCCCCGACGGCAAGGAAGTTGCCCTGGGCCACGAGAGACTGCAAGATGGAATCTTGACCATCACAGCGTGAGTCCCAACACCGCCACATCTTTGTCCTTCAAACGCACGCAAACAGACATTAACACTCTGTAATTAAAACATAGCTTTGATGGCGCGGTAACCACACGCGTGCTGCCCGAGTCAGAGCCTGGAAAGCCTCCGCGGGCCTTTGTGTTCGAGGTCGTCTTCCAGACCCGACACCCACGGCTCCAGGGGCTGCCCAAGCCGCCCGAGCACTTCCACCCGTTCCAGGAAGAGTACATGACGGTGCTCGAAGGCACGCTGGTGGTTGAGGCCGAGGGCGTCGAGCATGTGCTCAAGCCAGGCGACGCCGAGTTCACCGTGCGGCGCGGCGTCAACCACCGGCTCTACCCTCCGCGGCGCCACGAGGGCCCCCCCGCGGCGCAGGCAGCGGCCGAAGACGAGGAGACGGTCCGCTTCCTGCTGTCGGGCGAGGAGACGGCCAACCCGTTCAAGCTGGACCTGGTGTTCTTCGAGAACTGGTACGCGTACCAGGAGCTTCTGGTGGTGCACGGGGCAAGCCTCGACCTGATCCAGATTCTGAGTGTGAGTTTCGTGTCGTTTCTGCTCGTCAAATTAATCCTCTTGTCCTCCAAGGCAACCAGAAAATTAACACAGTGTCTGTTGTCTGTGTCTATGCAGATGTTTGATGCTGGCGACTCATACATGTCGCTGCCGTGGTGGGTGCCTTTCCGGTCGACCGTGTCGCAGGCACTGGGCGTGGTCGGGGGCCGCTGGATTGGCGGCTTGCTGGGATACCAGCCCTTTTACAAGGAATGGACGACCGAGTGGGACCTGGCATGCGAGAAAATGGAGACATCCATCTTTCAAAGGCGGTTTGCGGACAGGAAGAAGGCCGTGTAAAATAAATTATTATCACCTTTTTTTTTTTTTTAATTAAAATACATATATATAAAGATCCAACGATGCCTGAAGGCTGATGATGACTGACGGACGATTCCAACAATGACTCCAAACACCTGGAAAGTCCATTCGGTCCGTTTGGCAGGGCTCAGGGGGTGCTCCGCACAGATACCTACCTACCCACTGGAAAGTGCGGGCAACCTACGCTCAGCCAGGCACAGCGGGGGCTTCCTTCCTCGGACGGCGGCACAAAAGGCGGGACGCACCGCACAGTACTTGAGTAGCGTGCTGTCCACCTTAGCAGGGTCTGTGTGCTTGCTCCACAGTAAAGCTTGCCTGTCTAGTCCGTACCCAATTGTAGTGATCCTGCCAAGGTACTCTGTATGTACCTTCATTCTTGTCCCAACACCCAACTTGCAAACAACTCGAAGTGCCAACAAGCCATCCAATACTGGTTATGCAGGCAGCCGTTTGCCCCTCACCCAATGCCTGGCCCTACCCTGCTCTTCAGATTACAAAGAGGTGTTTCGAATGGGCGACGAGCTTGGAGAGGAGCGTTTCCTCCTCCCCTCCGCTGACAGCAGCAGCAGTTGCCCTTCTCGACGGTTAATCCCTTCTATTCGTACTTTCGTTGGACCTAGCGTTCCTTGTGTCCCAACCATTGCACATCGGCTGTTTGTAGTACTGTTCCCGACAGAGACACCAGAATGACTGGCACCATCATCATCACAGGCGCCAACGGCTCGGTGGCTGTCCCGGCCGTCGACCACCTGCTGACCCATTCGCCCGCCTATACCCTCGTGCTGGCCGTCCGCAACGCCAGCGACGACGATGTCAATACCAAGACACTTCGCGACGTGATTGCCAAGCACCCCGATGCGCGCGCCGAGGTCCGCGAGCTCGACCTGGCCTCGCTCAAAGCCGTGCACGAGTTCGCCCAGACCATCACCGCCGAGATCGCCCAGGGCACCCTCCCCCGCCTGGCCAGCATCATCTGCAACGCCTACTACTGGAACCTGATCCGCCCTCTCGAACTGACTGCCGACGGCTACGAAAAGTCGATCGAGGTCAACCACATCGCCCATGCCGCCCTGGTGCTGCGCCTGCTCGCCAGCTTCAGCCCGGACGGCGGCCGCATCGTGATTTTTGGCACCGATGCCCACGAGCCCGGAAAGAATAACCTCGAGACCATCCCGCCCGCCATCCCCACCGAGTCGGACAAGCTCGACCTCCTCGCCAAGCCCGCGCCCGATGACCCTGCTGTCGCCGACAACATGGGCTACGGCTTCTACCGCTATGCCACGTCCAAGCTGGCCGCCATTACCTGGGGACATGCACTGAATAGCCACCTCGAAAAGGTAATGAGCTGTGTTCCCCGACCCCATCCATCCCAAACCTTCATTACAGGTATCTGACACACCCAAAACAACAATAACAGGACCCAAAGCTAAACAAGATCACAACCGTCATGGTAAACCCGGGCAACCTAGCCGACTCGCGCGCGCTGCTGGTCAACACACCTCGCAAGCTGGTCCTCATTTCCAAGCTTGTCCTGCGACCGCTGCGCCCGGTGCTGCGGCTGATGAACGCGACGGTGCGCACCTCGGCCGAGGCCGGCGTCGATGTGGCCCGTCTGGCCACTAATGAGGCGCATCCCGGCGCACGTGGCTACTTTACGCTTCTGAAGAAGGACGAGAGCTCGGCCGAGAGCAGGGACGAGACCAGGCAGGCAGCCCTCTGGGCCAAGACGGCAACGTGGGCGGGCATCACGGCACAAGACACCGTGATTACTTTGTGATCCCCTTCCCGTGGAGAGTGCATGTGTGTTGCTTACTACAGCCCGGTTGACAGATGCGGGGTGTGTGTGAATGTCCAAATTACGGCAATCTATGGTTGCAAATAACAGATGCTCCCAAGACGAATGAATACCCAACCTACCCGCAGTGTAATAAATTTCTTTGGTATATTTTGGTAGTTGGATCGTAGCAATGCCAATCCCACTGTATTGATTACGAATCTCCAACCGTCTCGAGTTTTGTCTCTCGCACTCAATGGAAGCCACCTCGCATTTGGGTTTCTACAAGTATATGCACTGCACCCCCACTGCGAGGTAATATATGTATGTACTTCCCTTGGGGCTAGCTTGCCTCCCTAGCTAGGATGCGTCCCGAACATAGCGTCGTGGTAGGGGATCTGCAGCCGACCCCAAAAATATCTACTATGTAGGCGAAGAGAGCCCCGGACCAAACCTGCCGGCCACCACCAGCCGAGCCAATCTCGACTTGCATGGATGATGGTGATGGTGATGGTGATTTGGGGGGGGGGGATGAAGCTCTTAGAGTAGTCTAGACGCGGGTGAAAACGGCGATATTGCGTCTGCTGATTCCAGGCCGCATCGCATCCCCTCCATGATCGGAATCCACCATCGGATGCATCACACAGGGTGTAAAAGCGATGCTGCGCCGCGATGCCGCTACGTCGTACAAGGACGACAGGGTTAATTGCCACTCCTTACCGAAAGGATCATCCATCGGCGGGAAATACTGCTGAGGAGTGAGTGAGGCATAAGCCGGAAACTCTCACCCCCGGGTCTTTCCACTCCCTCTAGGTATGTACATGTACATACCTCCTGGCCCACTTCAGTGCCGGCCAAGTCACCGGCAAGTCGGGAGGTAGGAGTAGGTGGATACCCCTCCTCTCGGCAATGCTCTTAATTACATTTACAATTCCCAAAAGGGGAAGTTCTCGTCGAGCACTGGGCACATAATTATTATTGACATGGCCACACGACTAGTTCCTCCTGCTCCCTCAGGCATCCACCCATTCAACTGAAACGCACACAGTTCGTAGAAGCAATGGAATCTGTTCAGCATCAGCTGGGCGGCGGCGGCGGCGGCGGGAGAGGAGCACTTGTTGGCGGGATGGTCTTGGCAGCCGTCTCCCTGATTGTCTTCATCATCCTGCAGAAGGACGGCGATCGTTTATCGCCGTTTCCGGGGCCGAGACTTGCGGCGTGGACGCGCTTGTACTCGGTGGCGGCCGTGTTGACGGGCAGGGAGCATGAGATCATGCTAGATGCACATCGCAAGTATGGTAGGTCCAAAGTCTGATTTGTAATCTCATCTCCCAAAGTGCATGTGGTGATGATGGTGATGACGATAATGTACTTGAGATTGTTATTAAGTCTGTGTTTGTTTCACCCAATTCTAGGCCCCGTGGTACGATGGGCGCCCAACACGTTGCTCATCAGCGACCCTACTGTGCTACCCAAGATCTACCACCTCCGAGCAAACAAGACGCCGCATTACAACCACTCGCCCGGCGAGTTCAAGGGCATGGTCGAGGAGAATGACTGGCAAAAGCATCGCCAAAAGCGCCACAGGATGGATCCTCCGGTTGAGTGCTTCAAGTTGCTAATCAGAGAAAACATGAGAAATGACTAATCAAGTCACGACAGTTTTCACCCAAGTCGGTCCAAGATGACGATTCTTTGGTCGATGGCTTCGTCGCTCAGTGGATCGGTGCTTTGAGGACCAAATTTGTTGAGCCCAGCAGTCAGGTCTTTGATTTTTCGGACTGGGGCAAGTATGTTCAGTCTATTCTACTAATCAGTTACCCAACTTCGGCTCTTACCTTTGTTTCCTCTAGGTTTGATAGTCGAGATCATTTCACTGACATATCTTTTTTTTCTGCTTCTCAGCTATCTGGTTCTCGACATCGTCACGAAGCGGTTCTTTGGTCAAGAGATGGGCTTTCTCAAGCACGGAGACGAGACCAAGATGCTGGCAGACACCCGGGCCAACGGCCCAGCTATCCACGCACTTGCACGTCTTCCAAAACTGAAAAGTTTCCTCCTCCACTCGCTGGGGAGATTTCTGATCCCAACGGCCGGCGATGGGTCTGGTCTGGGAAACGTCCTACAGGTACCTTACTTACTGCTGAGAAAAACCCACACATTGCTCAGATATCAATTTTGAGAGCTGACGGTCAAGAGGTCTTTTAGCTCCGAGATAAACTTCTCCATGAAAGACTTACCAAAGGGGAGCAAAACTCGGGGGTTGGGCTTGATCAGTGAGTACTCTAGTTGACGGTCTTGGGGTGGCACCAAACCAAATCCTTTTCTTCACATTCAACGGGCTGGCTCAAGCAATACTAACAATTATTTTTCCATCCAAAGAGTGTTGTTCAACCCAATCAACGCGGGCATGGAGCTTGAGGAACTAAAGGAAGATATTCTCTTTGTGATGTAATTAATAACCTGTTCATTTACCCCCCATTTATAATTAACTACAACTTACTAGTACCATCTGGCAAGGGAGTTCGTTAACAGTTTTCATTAGTCTCGGAGCCAGCGACACCACAGGCCACGGCATTCGCTGCCTAGTCCGCAACGTGGTCCAGAACCCATCCTCCCACGCTCGGCTGCGGGACGAAATCGACGCCGTGATGAAGAAGGGCAATATTACTACTAGTAGTACTACTAGGAGTAATAGTAACAATACCGTCAAGTTCAACCAGATCAAATCCCAGATGCCCTACCTGTCAGCCTGCATCCGCGAGTCGCTGCGGCACGACCCGCCCATCGTCAGCTACCTCCCGCGCTGGGTCGACGGCGAGGACGGGGCCGAGCTCTGCGGCTGCTTTGTCCCGTCCGGCGTCGAGGTGGCGTGCTCGCCATACGTCATCAGCCGCAGCCGCGAGCTGTTTGGCGACGACGCCGACCAGTTCCGCCCTGAGCGCTATCTCGACAGCAGCCCGGAGTGGCAGGCCAAGGCGGCCCGCTACGACTTCACCTTTGGCTACGGGCCGCGGCACTGTATTGGCCAGACGCTGAGCCATTTCATTACCTGCAAGGCCATTATCCAGGTATGTTTTATTCGAGTAATTACTATCTTCTCGCGGGAGGGCTTTGATGTGTAGCGGTGCACTGAGTGAGTAGGAGAGCTAACGATAATCTTGCTTGGTGGACTGTAGCTCTTTTATCACTTTGACGTCGAGGTTGTGGAGCCGGGGTCGGGGAAAGCGTTTTTGAACTGGAATTACTCGGGGTTGAAGATTCGGTTGACAAGGCGAGTTTAAGACTCGTAAAGATATATTTTACGTTCAAGTTTGAAGTACTGCGAGTGGGAAATTCACCACCCAATAAGAAATTCACTGCCATGGCTCGGGACCTGCGGATGATTTGTTTGGTCTAGGGGGAATCTGAAATGGCTTTTTCTTTTGAGTGAGCAGCCATGAAAAAGAAGCCAAAAGAGACTCTCTCTCTGACTAGAAGATGGGCTTGCCATCTATAAAGAAAGATAGGTAGCTAAATGGGACCTGAAACCTGAAAGGTCTCGAAAGTCAACAAACCCCTTTTTTGCTTGGGATATAAACGGGTACATTAGTGTCAGAGAGAGCCCGTCCCAGGACCTCTCAAAAGGAACTGAAGATATATATAAGATGGAATCAGCGAATCTGCTTTGAGCAGAGTGTCACGGTTAGAGCACAGGCCTGACCACTGGTGACTGGACCGACTCTTCCGAACACTTGCAGAAACCTTGGTTTGGCTCTGACTAATTAGGCGGTCAACGCAACGCACTATCCGAGACATGGATAATATATTGAATTTATCCTCCTTATGATACTCTCTGTACTTAGTAACATACCACCTCGTAACATTGTTAAATAAATCAAACTTGGAATTTAGAAGAAAACAAAGCTAAACCCGCAAATTTTGCCACCGTGTTAACCCAACGCCATCTTGTCCTTGAACATTCCGTCCTAACCCAATAATAATATCTCTCCATCTCACTGTTCACCCCCCCACCCCCCCCCCCCCTTTTTTCCTTACTGGGGCTTCTGCTGTCGGTTGAAGCCCAGCAAGCCGCCGGCACTCTTGAGGCCGCTCTGCACGCCACCGGCAGCCTGCTGTCCGCCCTTTGCCAGACCGCCAGCGACCGCGCTGCCTGCGCCGGCAATCTCAGACCCGCCCGGCACCGCCGACGCCCCCTCGGAGGGGATGTAAGAGCCCTTGTTGTCCTTACCACCGCGCTCGGCACGGTTAATCCCCTCGCCCGATGCAATGTCGCCGATGGGCTGGGCAAGACCGCCCTGTCCGACCTGGCCGGCGACGAGGTCGTGTACCCCGTCCTGAAGGGTGTCGACTTGCTTGACGCCAGTGACTTTGGTCTTGTTGAGGTTTTCTGCTCGTTTGATGGGGTTGGTTAGTTGTGAATGTACATGGCGACGATGAGAGAAAGACGCTGTACCTCGCGTGGTGTAGCTCGCCTTGTTATCCTTGGTGAAGTAGTGGAGGTACATGTCCTCAAGCCAGGGCACCCATTTTTCGTACTGTTTGTTGTACTGTTCTTTGGTCCATTCCATCTTGCTCTTAGGGGTGTTGGTATTGGTGTTGTTTTTGTCTGTCTCTACTGACGGTGGCATGTTAGTTGAATGTTTTTGCTTGGGTCTTGTCACATATCATGATGAGTTCCTTGTCCAGAGTCCAGAGTCCAGACTCCAGAGAGGTACCTATATATCGGAACACACCCAAGGTGGTTTTGGTGGGTTATGATGAATCGTGACGGAACAAAGTGGATCATACCTTCAACTATTTGGATGGGTAATTATTTGGCGTCTGGTGGCGGGTCTTGAGAGATGCGATGAAGAATAACGACGAGTGATTTACTTGGTTTGATGAAGATGAAGAAAGAGAGACGAAGATCAATGCCTATCCGGACCTTCTTTTATCGTGGCTTTTATTTCGTCGCGGGCTGTTGTCGATGGCAGGATTTGTGCTGTCACCGCAGGCTGGGCTGTGCGAAAATGGTGTGGGCGGGTTTTACGTCACCAACCTCAACTTCCCGGTTTTGAACCCACCGGGGGGTAGCGAGGGCCTATCACTGGTGGTATACAAAGCCACCATATAAGGGACTGGATAAAATTCGCTTGGAATGTGATTGATTGATTTGATGCTGAAGCCTGATGTAACAGGTTTCAAAACAAGTCTGGTGTAAACCTAGAGGAAATGGTGCGTCGACGGCTGCAAAGTGGTAAACGAACAGACAGCGAATTGCAAGAAGGATAACGGATTTTAAGCGACTACCTTAGGCCTTAGGTTGTAGGGCAACATAAGAAGGACCTTCCTGACCTCGGTAGCTTCCTGTTGTACTCCTTTCTAGGGCGCACCTTCCTGGCACGAGACCCCTGATGGGAAACTTGGAAGTGAACACGGGCAAGCACTCCCAATCGTCGCTATTGCCCCAAGCAAATACATTGCAACTATAGTTCCATGTCAGCCATAGTCACCCAATCTTCAGCTAAAATCGTGCCCGTCGTCGGCATCATAATCGAATACATCCTATCTTAATAAGGGTTCCGCTCGGCCAGTTGTTACTGTCAAGCCCTGTTCTAACCCCTCAGACCAAAACCGACGAATTCCACTGGCAGCAACTGCCAGGGTAATCGCCATTCGGCAAACACGACAGGCCCAAGGCGGTGTCGAGAATATTAATCATCTCGAGGCATCCCATCTTTGCGGGAACGGACAATGCAACCGGTCGGTACATCTCACTATGGAAACTCCGGCGATGGATCATTCAAGAGAGAAATGTAGAAAGATGGCCAAAGGTGACCTTGGAAAAGCAAATACCTTCCAGGTTGCTTGTGATTGTGGGCTGTCTATACGAGAAAGGATATCTTCCTTATGTTAGACATTTCCACTTGAGTCGAGTATCAGAAACTTTGTGTAATTATTGCCTGTGTCTAACTGGCTGGGTCTACTGCTCCAAATAGGTCTAAAAGGAGAGTCTGACTCCCTATAATCCATATTTCTCATATATCTAATGATGTAAGACAAATATTCTTCAAATAGTGTCTGCCACCGTCACGGCTACAGCCACAGCCTGCGGCTGGTTATGCGACTCGTAGTGGTGGTGGTCGTCGTCATCCCCCGGTAGCTTCTTGATGTCGCTCCGGGTCCAGGCACGGTACCTCTCCTCGGGAACGTGGCCCAGCACGCTCTCAGCCACCTTGGCGTCGCGCGACCCGAAGAACTCCTGGAAGGACATGATCAAGGGCCGCCAGCGGTCCGGGTCGACGCGGTTCGGGTGGCCCGGCATGCGCAGTCGGTCGGCGATGTGCACGCGCAGCACGCGCACCTCGATGGCCAGGGCGAGGCCCTTGCGGTCCGGCAGGTCCTTGCGCAGCGGATTCACGTCGACCACCTCGCACTCCATCTGCAGTGGGAACTGGGCGACGCGAGCCGGGCGCACAAAGTCGGCGACTTGCGGGGTGAGGCCGGCGCGGGTCCACTTGTCGTGGACGAAGACGTAGTGCCGGGACTGCTTCGAGGCCGACACGGGGTTCGACCCCGTGGTGCCGGCAAGGGCATTCACTGGGCTCGTCTGGCCTTCGTCGGGCAGGTTCAGCACGCACTGGCCGGTACGCAAGAGGTTGCCCGTCGTTTTGGACTCTGCGTCGAGACCCAGCACGCACGAATGACCGAGCCACCAGGCTGAAGACATGGGTGCCAGGTTGGAGGTTCCGTCTTCGTTTTCGGACGAGATGACTACGACGGGGGTGCCGACGTAGAGGATGGCCGGAGAGATGATGGAGTGGGAGGGGCCCGACGGGCTCGTGGGCAGGGCGTCGGTCTGGGAATCCATGGTGATAGATACGAGTATTTAGGGCCTTGACTTGGTCTGGTGCTGCAGGTCAAACGATAGCTGGGATGTTATCTTGTGCCGACACTTACATACCCATACTGGACTCCTGGTTGGGCCGGCTGCCGGTCCACGGACAAACCTCCCCCCATCAACTCCAAACTGCAGAGATAGCGGTGAATCGGGCTGCGTCTAGCGTCAAGAATAGGCTCTTTCATCCTGGAGAAGAAACTCTGCTGCCATGTCTGCTTGTCCCCCGAGTCATCGGGCTTGTCACTGGTGACATCTAGGGCAACATTGGCGGAACTTGTTTTTGATTGGTCATTCATTCAGCAAGTTCGCCGCTTGGCTATCATACAGTTATCCACAACGCTTTAGCTGTTTACCTGTCCGAGCTCCATATTTCCTGTCAGCTTGTCCCCTGATCATTAGTCTTCCTCCTTGCTCAATGGTGGCATCAAGAGCAACGCTGGCGGGCTACGCCGTTAGCTCGCATCTGATTGGTCACTTCTTTGGCAACAATAATGACAGCTTGCGTCGCCCGTATTAGCGCCTTTTCGTGTTCAGTCTTGACTCTTACCCTATGCAACTCTGGAATCGGCAATCGGCAACTTCACGGATGATGCCTCTCGACACATCACTCCCTATACATCGTCCTGGCCTGCTCTGCCTGCCTGCCTGCATCTCACAGCTTGGCCTCACAAGGGGACGTAGACAGCATGCTGTGCCGGGCCTTCCTCAGCCAAAGCGCGCGGTGGAACGCGGTCAAGCGGAGGGACCCCCCGGCCGATGGCGTTTTCGTCTACGCCGTGCGCACGACCAAGATATACTGCCGGCCCGTATGCAAGGCGCGGCTCGCGCGGCAGGCCAACGTGGTCTTCTATGACACGCCCGCCGAGGCCGAGTGGGCGAACTACCGTCCCTGCAAACGGTGCAAGCCGGAGCTAGCAGGGCGAATGCCCGAGAAGAATGCCGTGCGGCGGGTGCGGGCCATGGTCGAGCAGGAGCTGCCGCCGGCTGATGCTGGTGCTGGTGCCGGCGCCAAGGGCCAGATTGCACTTGCGCTTGCACTTGCACCTGCACCGCTCGGCGTGGGGGGTTTGGCCGAGATGGCAAGGCAGGCGGGGCTCTCCAAGTGGCACTTTCACCGCGTCTTCAGGGAGGTGACAAGCATGACGCCGGCCGCGTACGTGCGGCAGCAGGGCGGGGACTCGACCTCCTATCCTGCACGTACGAGCAGCTTGGAGGGGGGATGCCCCGAATCGCAAAGCCACAATGGGGCGATGGAGGAGATTGCCATGGCGCCGGACCTGCGTAGTTCGGCTGTCGCATCAACCGAGTCATGGTCGGAGGCAGGGCCTGACATTGCTCCAGAACACCCGGCCATCGAGCTAGTCATGGACGAGCACCTGGACTTCGACTTTGACGACTTCCTGACGAATCTCGACGACGACGACTTCTATGGGAAGCTGTCGTGCATACCGGACGACGAGTATCAGCCGACCGTCCCCGGCCCCTGGACTCTTACTCATCTGCAAGACCACCACACTAGTGACATGAAGAAGCTCTTTCTCCAGGACACAGGATGGGATCCGAATTTCGTGCCTGGGTGTGTGCCGGGGGAGGCATATACAAACAACTAGGTGTGGCAGTAGGAACAATTTGAAAGCTGGGGAGACATGAAGGGTGGATTGCCTTGCCTACGTTGGTTGGGCGATAACAAGAGAAGGAGACCGAGTTTCGTCTGTAGTCTGTACCTACCTAGTTAGCGAGTGCAGAGCCCTCCCCGCAAGTACTCTGCAGTTTGCTTGAATCCCCTTGATGCTGTCGATGGATGTGGAGTGGTGAATCTGCAGGGATTGTCTGGGTCGTCTCCAGGCGTTCAGAATCAGATATTGCCTGCCGGGGCCCCTGTGAAACAAGGCTCGGCGTTTCCCGCCGCCAACCCCAACCCCACCACCCCCTGTCGATCCACTGACAATCGAATGCATGCCTCGTGGCAAACCGCAACAGCTAACAAAGCCCATGCGCAACACCTCCATCGGATGATCTCCACGCGCAACCTCTCTTTCCTAGTGTATCTTTACATATGCAGCCGTTTCTTTTAGCCTTTCTCTACTGATCAGTACACACACACATACAAGTAAACTGGCATCCTTTTTCGTGGCTTTTCTGCCCCCCTTGCGGCCACCCATCTCCCTCCTGCAGCCCGCCGGAATTTTGCGTTCTCGTGGAGTGCAGTGCCAATAACGTGAGAAAAAAGGATGGCACGGCGGCAGCATGTCTCGTTGATGCTCGTCATCGGCGTCATGATTTTCGTCGGCATGACCTACCTCATGTCCAGCACCAACCCGGGCGACCGAAACCCCATGCAGATGCCCGATAGAAGCCCCAAGCCAGCCTGGAGCAAAGGCGGAGCAGGAGGAAGCCAATCTGATTTCGGCGTGTCGGACAGAGTCCTCGCTGGCGGGTCCATCGCGCCCAAGCTCGAGAATGCCACAGCCAAGTAAGCAAGCAAGCAAGCCACGTTCTTGTCGATCTGCACTGCACATTCAAAGTCCCTCCTTCTAACCTCGACCCTGCGTTGTGATGGTAGAGCCGAGCTTGGCCGCGCATCCTGGAAGCTGCTCCACACAATGATGGCGCGGTTCCCAGACAAGCCGACCGAAGACGATAGCCTGGCGCTGAAGACATACATGCAACTCTTTGCGCGCCTGTACCCCTGCGGCGATTGCGCGTCGCACTTCCAGAAGCTCTTGAAAAAGTACCCCCCGCAGACGAGCAGCCGCAACGCAGCCGCTGGCTGGGCCTGCTTTGTGCACAACGAGGTCAACAAGCGGTTGAAGAAGAGGGAGTTCGACTGCAACAACATTGGCGATTTCTACGACTGCGGGTGCGGTGACGACGGCGACAAGAAGAAGAAAGGCGCAAAGGACACGGACAAGGCGGAAGGGAGTGTGCTCGTCAGCCTGGAGAAGGAGGAGGGGTTGACACGCGGAGGCTGATCCCGTGCGTGCAGCATGTGAATTTTGATCCATGGGCGTTTATTAGGCGTTAGTTACCTACCTACATGGGCAGGCTTGCAGGCTGGAATTTGCGGCTTGCAATTTTTGCCGTTTGTGGTAGTGGAGGTGGCCGTGAAGAAGGACCACACAATACCGACGAGCCACATCATGTTGCCCACTCCCATCCGAAGGGCTGGGGACAGCAGCTCAAGCATCAGCGGGGCGGATACATGACAAGCCCAACTGCGACCCCCATCTGCGCTGTTGGGCGGAGGCATCGTCGGGACACCTCTCCCGGCGGTAAAAGATGGCTTGCAAAGGAAGGGTCTCGACGGCAGCCAAGCCAAGACTCTCACCAAGTCTCCTGTGCACGAGAGCCACTCCTTGGTTGGCATCTACAGAGATGTCGCTGGGTTCCTGTTGTCATCAACTGTAAAAATAGTCGTTAGATGCATGTACGTGATATATTGCTACTCCGAAGAATCGAATTGCTAATATGGTGGTCGGTCGGTACCCGTGAGGAAAAACAATCAACTACCTTACCTCCCTGCGGCTCGTGTAGTGCGGATCGTGTGGTGTCATGCCACGCTCAAGGCAACAATGACAACAACCTTTGAACTGGAAACTGGCGTCTGACGGCGTTAGCAACCACGCACCTGCGGTCCAGACTCCACCAGCCCCGAGGCCGAACACTGCTCGCCAAAGTCCAATATGCATGTCCGATTCTGGGACCGCAGGGGATGTCGTGGATATTGATCCTATCCAAAAACCCGCCCCTGTCTCGATCCAAAACCATCACAAAGCCACGATTCTATTAGAGGAGCAGCTTGTTGGGGAAGAGGGCAACACATGGTGGCCTCCTTGGAAGAAAAGAAAGAGGGCCAAGTCGGTCTCGGCAGATTGTCATGATAATGATGCTGCTTGCCTCTTCCGGTTGCCCCCAACCCTCGCAACCATCACGGGCCCGCGGCTCCAAAAAGGGGAGGCTGGGGGTGCTGGGGAAGCCGAGTCCGCGTCGCCAGGCCCGAGCTGCTGACCACAAAGACAAGACAAGGCCATGCCAACGTGGGCCCCAGAGTACCCTCGAAATAACACGGCTATGTGTATCCGCGTCCGCAGATCGATGGCGGCAAGAGCAAGCGCGCTGCATATTTCCCGATACATGAGACTTGGCCAATAACCAAGGATTCCTGGTTTTGTCACAGATGGACCTGCGTCAGATGCAACACAACTTTGAAATCGGGAGAGATCATCCAGCTGGTGAACGATATGGGGCAACTGTATGGCCATCATTACTGCGATCCAGCTACACGAGTGGATTCCGACGGGTCTCGTGCGTTCGAGAGCGGAGAGGAGGAGTATGTTGACCACGGTCGTTAAAGCTACGTATGTAATGCAATTCCTAATTTACTTGGCTTACTTTAGAATTACTGACGTTCGACGGGTCAAATTTATTCCCGAAGCTCCTCGACCAAAAATTATTTATATAGGCAGCAGGATACCACGCAGCTGGTACATCAGGCAATACACTCCCTTCAAGAGAACCGATAGATGAAGCACCTCTCCTTCGACGTACGCAGCGGGAAATTATTATCAGGTTAGCGGTACTACCCAGAGCAGAGGCCCTCATTCAAGGTCTGGGCACATGATCATGCCACGGAATGTCACACCCGAGCATACTGCCTTGGGTTCGTGGGGATGGAGGGACTTTGAAAGGGCTGGTTCGAGCTGAATGCGATTCCGAGTGCCTACAGTAAATGCCTCCCATGGGCTGCTATTGGGCGAAACGACAAACGGTTCAACACTCTCGCCATGGATATGTTGAGAGCATCGCACCCTGGCCTCAAGAACACGGAAGATCCGGTGTCCAAATAAGAAGCCAAGAGAGCCTACTGCTGCCAACCGGTGGTACACAAGGCCGCCGTGATCCTTACGCAAAAGACGATGGAGATACTCCATCAACCTGATCAAAACCCGGAACGCCTCTCCAGGACGGCCTCCGAGATCCTTTCGGTCCCAATAAATGCAACGGTACACATCAGCCCGTGCAGCGACGACGAGGTTCGGGACATGGAGCTTAATGTCCGGAATAAGGAAACTTAGTGGGTTCGGTCATGGCTGCAATCTACGTCATATCCAGCGTGGTCCAGCACGATTATGGGGGATCAACACCTGTCTAGATACATGTAGAATGATTCATAGTAGTCGAGTCAGTACATTACATTACTATGCCCATTGACGAGCACTATCTAACGGGTTGCCGAATGTGAACGGGGCGCGGCGGTCGTGAATTTGACAATCCTGAGACGAAAGGCACCTACCTGCCAGCGGGCGATGAATGAATCCGTTCCCTAACCGAGACTCGAGCCCAGAGTCTATCCAAATGGGTGGGCAGCGTTTGTCTTTTACTTGGCATAATTATGGAAGGTAGTTGTACAACGAAAAAACAATAGAGGGAAATCTTAAAACCACCTGGCACCGATAAAATCCAAGGATGGTGGTGATAAGTTTGTGATAGTGGCTTGAGTGGCTCCTAGCCTGGGAGGGTCTCAGCTGAGAATCGATTCGCCTTGTCCTACGGAGTACAGGCAGGCATAGATCCACTTTTCACGTGACCCATCTTCAGCCCACCTAGCCAAGCCGCACGCGTGTGTCTGAGCTGCCTGCCTTGAGCTTCTGGAGACCTACGAGGAGCTCCAAGCTCGCAACAATCACCAACGATTTACAGATACTACACTCCTCAACCCGTCCGCCGCCTCACCCCACGATCTACACTCCCTGCGATTTCCCCTACAACAAAACGACCAATCGATAATCAGTACCCAGCCTCTCGCGAAAATGGAATTCGGCAATTCGGGCTCGTTGAGCGAGGGTGAGTTCATGTCATCGCAGCCGCCAGTCCCAGCCGCGCAGCCGCCAGTCGGAGCGGACGGCCAGCTGAATCTCACGACTTGCTGACCACCTGTGTCTTGGTACAGATGGTATCCATGTCGATATGGACCGGTTGAAGAAGGGCGAGGTGAAGTAAGCAGTTCTTGCCCTTCCTGTTGTTGACGCGCAGGGACGGGTAATAGCTAACCAGATCTCCTGCAGCTTGGGGACTTCGATGTGAGCCCAACTCTCTCGATATTCCTGCGCAAACGACACGGCCCCCCCTGACAGTGATGAACAACAGCATGGCGGTGACGTTCAAGGACGGCGTTATTCTGGGTTCGTTTATCATTCCTCTGCAGCACCAGCGCTTCCCCCCACTCCCTCAGTCAACGCAGACATAACCTAACCAGATACTACTACTATCTCCAGGGGCCGACTCTCGCACAACGACGGGCGCATACATTGCAAACCGCGTGACGGACAAGCTCACGCGGGTACACGACACCATCTGGTGCTGCCGATCTGGGTCCGCCGCCGACACACAAGCCGTCGCCGACATTGTGCAATATCAACTGTCTCTGTTTGCCATGACAAACGGCAAAGCACCCACAACACAGACCGCTGCGTCCATCTTCCAGGAGATTTGCTACTCGAACAAGGATCGACTTTCGTGAGCGGAATGAATTCTGGGTAACAAGAAGGAAGACATGGACTGACAGCCGGTGATAGGGCCGGCCTGATTATCGCGGGCTGGGATGAGCGCTACGGCGGCCAGGTCTACAGCATCCCCCTCGGCGGCTCCCTGCACAAGCAATCGTACGCGATCGGCGGCTCGGGCTCGACATACATTTACGGTTTCTGCGACTCCAACTGGAAGGAGGGCATGGAGGAGGCCGACGCGGTCAGCTTTGTGAAGGAGGCGCTAAAGGAAGCGATCAAGTGGGATGGCAGCTCGGGCGGTGTCATCCGTATGGTGGTGTTAACGGCCAAGGGCGCAGACAGGCACCTGTACCTGCCCGACACAGACTACAAGGTTCGGCACACGTGAAAGGCCAACCTCGTCTGAACGCGGTATGGATGGGCTGGGGGCCGCATAGTTGACGCGAGGGAACAGCCCAAGCCCCAGCCAGGCTCTCGCTTTTGGGAGAGACTGGGCATGTACACTACAATATTCCGTCTCGCTTATGAACAGAGAGATGGCATCCCAAGCTCACGGCCCACGTGTTGGGGTTTTCCTTCCACATTGTCCCAAGAATGTGTGTGCACCCGAGCCCAACCTTGAAATGTCGGCAACATTGGCGCATGTACAAGTTCTTTGGGAAGCCCGAGTCCAATCCAACAGCCCCCCCGTATTGCGTGCTAGCGGTGGCAGCAATGACAGGTGTCTTATGAAGAAGGCGGTGAAGGAAGGAGAGGTAGGTTGGCCTGAAGTGATGCACTGGATGGGTGGGTTGGCTCACTAGGGTTGGTCTGCCTGGCGAATTGGAGCTTGGCGGGAAGGAAGTTTGAAGTGAGCAAGAAATCTTGATGATAAAAACGGTGTCTGCCTTGGTTCAATATTTGAGAGACACTTTGCTGCCCAACCCCGAGGTTAGGGTCGTGGCACTTGACAAGCGACCAAGCTACCTTACTCCGTCTCAATACGTTGCAGATAAAAAAAAAGTTTACAACTCTCGGTAGTCAGGGAACTTCTCCTCCTCCTTCGGGAAGAGCCGAGGGGTTGATGTATTCTATCGGGAGTCGTCTATCATGCCCTGTTGCCTGTCTCTCAGGGGTGCCCTAGCTGTCACCAAACCACCAGCCCAAAAACCCGACCCCACCTCTGCCTTTTTTGTAGTCCGATGGACCATGGGAGGAGAAGCTAGTGCAAACCTCAAGGTAAACTTGGACGCTTGTGAGAAGGTTGCAGGCCGTTCTGGGCTGAAATTCCAGAGGTTCGGGAACGCCCAGACGAACGAACGAACAACGGCGGTGAAGGCAAGTTGGAACCGGGCCCCTGGGTTCTTTTTACTGATTACCTACCACCTACCACCTACCTTGGTCTTGGTCCCTCCCCGAGTCCCCGTGATAGCATCCCGCCTCCGGATTGGCTGACCTGACCTTGTACGGTGTATCCGGACCAGCCTACCTTGATGAAGTGGCAGGCATATTTTTTCCATTTTGTTACTCTTCATGCAGGAGGCAAAGCAAACAAGGAACCAACCTTAGGTAGCGGGTGCTCGGGGTCCGGGCCGAAGAGTTAGTTCACCAGGAATGATCTCCGCAATTTGCTCGGGCCACGGGTGGTTGCATCGAGACGGGACATCATTATCGTCGAGGCAAAGATATGGATTATCTGGGACGGCTGAGGAGGCACAAAGAATAATGAAACAGAGGTGGCTTCACATCCTGGAGTTGGTGTGAGATGCTGTTCTGTTCTTGCTGGGAAAAGCTGGAATCGGAGCGGCGCGGCACGGCGGGCATCGACACACTTCTCTACCTGTTCTTACAGTTGATCCTCAAGGTCGGCTGCAGGCAGGTAGGTATTCGGGCTTGGTCCTGGAAAAGGCACTGGCAAAAGGTATGTATATATTACGACGCGGGCGAGTGAGCGACTCCAGCAAACCGATTGCACGGGCCCTGCAGGAGTGGAGTTGAACCAGATGATAGATCGGCGCAATCAATCCACTTTCCCTTATCACACAGCTCGATACGGTTTTGTCGACTCACTGACTGACGCCTGTCAGGCTTACTTTCCCAGACTGCTTCTAACCAGCATGCCTCCAGGATATTTCTGCCCCCATTGCCAGTCAGTCTCGCACACCCTTCTTTCCAGCGCGACCAAAGGGAGAACTGCGTTTGCAGCTCGGCTGTTTCGCATTTCCGTGCCAGAGTGCCTCATTGCCTCATCTGGCGCCATCCCATCCCATCATCCCATCCCACCACCCGAGACCGCCCCTGCTCGTCAGTGCTGTGGGCAAAAGACAACACGTGGGAAACCAGACCCGGACCTTCGTCATCTGTGGATCGCCCGATTGCACCTGCGTTATCACCAACACCACCACACTGCATCGCGACTCCCTAGCGTCTAGCGTGTCAAACTTTTTACTACCTAGATATTTATTTATTCTCCGACCTTTTGACTCCTGATAATCTAGCGCAGAATCCGAAGAACAATAGCAAAGGACGGACCTACCTACCTAACTTTACTTTTCTTTCACTGTTTCCATTCGAATTTTCTAGCCTCGGGCCCGCCCGGAGTTCAAGTTTCGGCCACCATCATCAACCTTATAAAGCAAGTTCAATCGTCTATTGTTTTTACTCTAGGTTGAGCAGCCTTTGGTCCGCCTGTCTGTCAGCTCCCCGGCCGCGTCTTGGCATTGCTTCATCGGCCTTTGCTACCTATGCGATAATCATCTTGCCGTCGCATCTTTTGGGCTCTTCTTTTCTCGCCTTGCCACACAGCAAGCGGCTGATACGGCGGCGGGGTTCTGTGTCCAATTTCACCCACCTCTCAAGTGCCTTCGTTGGTTGGGGTTGGGGTTCATTAGTTACCTAGGTAGTTATTAGTTTCGTCATCCCGCCATTGCATCTGCTTTCACGCCATCCATCCTTCACTTCTTTCACCCCTTATTACCGCCTGTTTAAACCCTGAGCAATCCTCCTTCGTCCGTGACATTCATGGTTGACAGAATCCGCATCGCAACTGCTCCGGCCACTTTGTCGCCTCATCGCCAATAACACGGCCGCATCGCACAGGCACCCTCCATCCCATTCTCACGATCGACGACGCGACCATAGCCGACGGCGGACCGCCCGGTCCTTGCGGAATTCCACCCACTCAATTGCCTTCGGGTCGTACGGGTGCGTACCAAGATGCTCTCTTTTCCTTGCTCGTCGTCTTTCATCCCGACGCATTCGCCACTTGTGTTTCCCTTTCCCCCCAAACCTCCCAACTCGGGAAACTCGTTAGTGTCCATGCAAAAGCCTAAGCACAAAAAGTGACGTCGTTGGGCTGTCTCGGGCGCGTCGGGTCGTCAATCGTTGCGACGATTTTCGCTGTTACAGCGTCATCCGTCGAGCACGAGCAAACTTTCGCTGGCTGCCGTTGGCAGGCTCCAGGGCTCCAAATAGCCCGCCTGCTCTGTGGTGGAGGCGATTTGAGTGGACAGAAAGAGCAATCAGGTCGATATCATTGCCAGATCAACCGCCCGTCCCCAGACCAGGCGGCCGTTCTGCCATTTCAAGAAGCCGGTTCCAATCCATGCATTCCTGGGCAACAGTCCAGCGTGGTGGAGCAGCCAACAGTAGGGCGGCA
Source organism: Lasiosphaeriaceae sp. G1095 (assembly GCA_027569635.1). Taxonomy (NCBI): domain Eukaryota; kingdom Fungi; phylum Ascomycota; class Sordariomycetes; order Sordariales; family Lasiosphaeriaceae; species Lasiosphaeriaceae sp. G1095. The sequence goes on along the minus strand of JAPDFK010000474.1, from coordinate 7,695 downwards.
GATTGCGCCCGTTCGTTGTAGGGGGCCGCCACAACAGGCACTCTTTCAGACCGTCACTGCAGCCTCCGCAGGCAGCACTGTACCTGTACAGATGACAAGCAGGCCTCTCTTCCATGCTGGGACTAAAACGACCTAGATTTACCCCCACTTGATGATCTTGTTGTTATCCTTTTCCGTCCCATCTTTTGATTTTTGCTTATTGTGATTTTCTTTTTTCTTCTTTTTTTCTGTTTACTGCTGTATTAACTTGTGCTGTGTTGCCGCTCGCGCCTCCGTTCCCAATCCCAACTCCCCTGTCTTCCATCCATGTCCCGGGTCTTTATCGCTGGCTGCTCCAAATCTCGCCGACCGACTCGCCCAACCAGAAAAAAACCGTGCTAATACTCCGCTATCTGCAACAACACAGCCACTTTCCAGCCGATACCTACCAAACTGATACCAGTCAGGACTAGCAAGCAGCCTACCACGAGGGGCCTATCCTCCACCCTCCGCCCTCCACCCTCCTACCCGATAGCATCGTGCTCTTGGCAACTGCAACAACAATGCCATCATGGCCACTGTGATCGGCGACGTCTTCACCGACTCCTCGCGATTCCATACCATGATTGGGGGGCCTGGCATCCAGCACCAGCACCAGCACCAACACCAACATCAACACCAACACCAGCACCAGCATCAGCAATCCCACGACCCTCACTTCCAACCCAGTCGATCCCGCGAGCGAGACGTCCATCCCCCGCACCCGAGACAGACAACGAGCCCGCGTCGGCAAGCCTCTGACCCTTCAGCTGTCGCCGTTGCCGCCGCCGCCCGTTTTCCGTCGCACAGTCGATGGGACCAAGAGGCTACACCAACTGAGGAATCACAGCTAGGCCATCCCTCCGCTAGCGGTGGGGCTTCACGCTTTCCTTCTCCGCCCTCGTCGTCGTCTCCGTCGGAAACTCCATCCGGCGACGCGCGCCCGCAGCATGGGACTCCGGGATACTCGATGGCAACCGCGGCACACGACCCCGCCCGAGGCTCGTCGTCGTCGTCAGTCTCGATATCCAGCGCCTCCTCCACCAGCACCGCCACCACCGTGATACCCGCAGACCCACGACCCACACCCTCGCCCGATTCCGATAGTGGCCCGCCATGGAGCTCTCGTCCCGACGCGCACAGTGTTTTCGCCCTCCCTGCTTCCATCCCGCCCCCCGACGACCGGTCCGGCTCTCCAGTGCAGACACAGACAACCATTTGCGTTCGCGACCTGGCCCACATCCAAGGCCTTGCACGTGCAGACTTGCTCACGCCCACCAGCCCCAGCATCCTCAATGACCCCCCACTACAGCAGATGAAGTATGAAATCAGCGGCATGCCTATCGGCGACATCATCGAGATGGTTGCTGCCTTGTTGACCAAGATTACCACGACCAACGACCTCCAGCACGATGCGCTGAATCGCAATGCTGCCCACGTAAGGCAGGCACAGGCGCAGGCAAGAAACGAAGACGGGAGCGTAGAAAGCAACATGAGCCCGCTGAGCAGCAGTGTGCTTGCGTTCCATGGGAAAAACGTGCCGGCGATTACAATCCTGAGCTACCTCAGTCGGATCCATAAGTACTGTCCGACAACGTATGAAGTCTTTCTCAGCCTCCTGGTTTACTTTGACCGAATGACGGAACGAGTAAACGACATGGTAGTGAAGAGTGAAGAGGCGCGGCGATTGCAGTTAGAGGCAGCCCAGGCCCATCCCTTTGCCCAGGCACAGTTCGCAGGTCGTGTGGATTCGAGGCCCGCGGCCCCGGACACAGTCATGCGCGACGATGACAGCGAGCAAAGCGATGAGACAGATTCCGACCTGGCCGATGACGATGAGGTTGCCAAGGGACGGAGGAGGGAGAGCGGTGGAGGCATAACGATCGAAGCGGCTCCGACCCTCAACGCCAACATCAACACGGCCAGTACGCAGGCAACCTACTTTGTTGTCGACAGCTTTAACATCCACCGACTCATCATCGCCGGCGTTACCTGCGCCAGCAAGTTTTTTTCTGACGTGTTCTACACAAACTCGCGTTATGCCAAGGTATGCATGCCAACTTCTGACCTGTAACATCTCTGTTTGATTCCTCCTATTGACCCTTGTCCTTGTTCCAGGTCGGCGGCCTTCCTCTCGCCGAACTCAATCACCTCGAACTTCAGTTCCTCCTCCTAAACGACTTCCGGCTCGCTGTCCCCGTTGAAGACCTCGAAGCGTATGCAACCATGCTCGTGGAGTTTTATGCGAGGGAGGTCGTATCCCAGAGGTCGCGTCCGGCGGCAGGCATGGAATGAGTGCGCCGAGCGTGTTTTGTCGCGGGGTCGTGCTAAAACTGGATGGCTACAACGGAAGAGCTGGGGCATCGTAAACACGGGCGTTTTACACAAGCTTCTCCAGGGTTAATGCTCGAGAATTGCAAGAGCAGGGCGTCTTGCGTTTACACATTTACTTGTCCAGGGACAGACAACCATATTATACAGCGCGATAAGGTCCAGGAACTGCTTTGCCGTGGCGCGAGGGGCTCATCTCGTCACAGCATATTCAGGAACAGAACAGTCAGATATTAGCGACTCTTTTTTTTTAAAACGGGGCAAGGAGGCCCACATACAACATTGCAGTCTTGGTTTCGGTTTCGGAGGTAGAAGCAAAGGAAGGCAAGGAGGGAGACGGATGAATAGACGTTAGGATGGATAAACTCACCCACCCACACACACACACGTTTTGTTTCGGCTTATTTGATACCCGGATAGAGAATAGTCGGGCCATTGCTACCAACACACTCACACGCACAAAAACCTACACCTTAGAGACGGTAAAACAACAACAGGGCAGCATGACTGGATGACGATAGTTGGGGTTTCCTTTATCTGCCGCTTTTCAGCTTTGGCCGAGGTAGCCGGATGGTCGGGCAGAGCAGGTGACTACCAGGCAGGATAGGATGGTAGTGGACGCAGGAGTCTGAGGGGGGACGGAGATGAGTTGGTTGATTACTAGGTTGAGAAGGGAAAGTGTCTCTCTTTAATTCATTTACTGCTATGGATTTCCTTTTTTGTCTTTACTTGGCATGAGCATGCATCTCTTTCTCTATTCTTTTTTTTTTCTCCACTTTTCTTTCCCCCCTTCCTTTTTTTGTTCCTGCCCACCCGGGTTTTATCAACTTGTATTTATTCTCTTCTTACGTGGACTTGTTAGGGTACTTTTTGGCTTTGTCAAACTTCTTACACTACCTGACCTTAGGTAGTATATTGTCTATAGATAGACTATGGGACATCTCATCCTTGGGCAGTTTCTAATGCAATATGGCTAGTGATGTGATGGCTTGCAACCTCACAGTGGTTCATATGGTGGTGTACGAAACTGAATGTACTACACGAACTACACAGTCGGACGTGGTAAATGTTGTTTATTTTCCACAATCTCATTTATAATGTCAACTCCAGTGTCTCAAATCTCGCGATGATGGTCCACGGTCCTATAGATGTAGATACCTATGTATTGGGTTCTATTTGCTTGGAGTTTACTCTTCTTGTCCTGTGCTTCTTTCTCCCATCTCACCTTCGGTAGGTATGCACACTCAGTTACTGTTAAGATACATACGTATCCGGACAACACGAGGCCCTTCAACATGTCACGTATGTATTCTTATTTACGCCCAGCGTAAAACTTATCATCTAATGGTATTTGTTAGCCGCTTTAACCGTATTTTTAAACACCTTGTAAGATATACAACGCCCGGAAAGACAAGTAGGACTCGGAAAGCTATAATGAACCACCACATGATCCTCAAGTTGAAAAGTTCGATCTGATAATCGAACTAAACCACATCATTGCCTAAATTACACTAAATAGTCACCTTCGTTCCATCTTACCTACACAGTGCCCAATTACAGTCCAAGTGTCTTGCCCGCTCAGTCGCTGTCAACCCAAGCACCCGGCATGACCATGTTGAGAGGTTGGGGGCCGGGGCCGACCAATTCCCAGACGTCCGCCAGCAGGCGCCTACCTCTAAGCCTGAGCAACTTGAACCCCCCAATCTTCGGGATTCGGTCCGTAGGTGAAATCTGCAACAAACCGCGCGTTCTCGCAAAATTCTTGCCCGATGCAACTGATCCATTGCAGCTGGAAAAGCTCCTTCTGTCTCCTCCCATATTCTACCAATAAAACGCCGCAGAACTCGACATGTTCTGCCCACGATATCACTGCTGTTTTGAACACTTTTTCTTATTTCCCCGCCTCGCCTGCGGGCCGCGTCAAGCGACCTCAATAACGAAGGTCTAGAACTCGAGGCCTTGAATAAATCTCTCGAATAGTGTTCCTGTCAAGAAAGCATCCCAATGTGGCCGCCCTTGTCGATGATGTAGCCCGTTGGGTAGGATCAATAGGAGCTCTCCTACAAAGACGGTCATGGCGCCTTGGGCCTTATATTTCTGAAACCCACGCCGTACCCGAATGCGGCCTCATTTGGAATCGAGCAGCTACTTTGGAGGGAGTCAGTATGTACATCTGCCGGTCGCATAACGCTGTCTCTCCACAGCATTCTTCGAAACGTACTAGCAGTGAGCCATGGCCAATACTTGCACTGTCTGCAATCCAAAAAAGAAGACCAGACGCTCATGTGCGGGGAGCTCATAGTGATTCGGCCTCTGGCACCGAAGGAACAATGTGGTAGCAGCTTCGTCTTGGTAAACTTGGAACGGGATACAATCAACCATGCCTCCAAACTCTTCTGGGTCAGACTAAGAGAACCAATCTTGGAAGCAGAATGGAAGTAGGTAACCTGTAAAAGGCTTTGGGGTTGCGTAAAAAGACGAAGAAAAGGTCCCATTAAATGCTGAAACCCGACTCACGAATGTCGAGACCGAGTTGAAGCAGAGCCTTGAAAATATCCAGTTGGCCATAAATCAGGGTAATCACACGAATGGACATGCACCAAAACTCACATGCAGTAATTAATGTCCACCCCCGTTCGTTACGATCAAATCATAACGCGGCAGACTCTTGTAGCAATCGGAGCAACCCATTCAAATCCCGGTTCATAACGAACTTGAAAGTGTCATGCCAGAGAGGGAGGGAGAACAGGGTGTGTCCTCAAATCAATTCCCCAGCCACCTGCAGCCCTAGAAAGCGAGATCTGGCATGCTCTGCTGATAAGCCAGGGCGACGGTTGAAAAGTAACCGAATACGCTGGGCGTGATTACCTAGGTAGTCTCATTGCACATAAGTCGGGGTTGGCCGGGCTGAGAGCATAGTTCCTGTATTCCGGGCTTTTCAACAGTCGATTCCCGCCAGTTTTTAAGAGAGAGAAGGGATAGACCTCCAAAGCTTCGATGGATCTTCGAGTCCTGGCGCTAGGGCTGAGAGCTCTCCCATCTCCAGATCGAGATCGACTTCCACGGCCGATCTTGACTAGTTGCTGCTATATGTAATAACGTACCAATGCCTTGAGAGGTGCCTTGAGAGGCAGTAGTAGTCTGGATCTCCGCCGAGCCGCCCGCATTGTCTGTTTCTGTGGCTTCAACGATCCGAGTAGTGGTGAGATTTTGCTCCCTCGGGTTTTTCAATGATGACGTCTGGTTGGATTTTTTCGAGGCACTATCATCCGTTAGCGACTGCCATGGGTGAGCCAGTTTGTGGAAGGACATTGCAAACATTAGATAGCACTGGTGCGTCAAATTCAAGACATGGACCGCACGCTGGAGTCGAACCTCGTACTTGTGGAACGTTTCCTTCTTGAGAAAGACTTTGAGCTTGGCGCCCCTTCTATTGGATTTCCTGGATGACTCGATGTGGGTTGTGAGATTTTCTATCAGGTCTGAGAGATCCTGGACAGCGTCGCGACAGTATTTCACACTGAGCTGGGCGGAACGGTCATTCCAAATCCGAGGTCCGGGCCGTAGTGCGAATTCAGCCAACTGGGACTCAGTCTCCATCTGACCCAGGACCTGGTCAACAATGTCAATCTAGCGCATAAGGTTGCTGGTGGTATCAGGGACGTCTTTGATCTCGTCCCACAGCCGCTTGAGAGCGAGCATGCGGTCGCCGACTTCCGCGGCAACCTCGACCACAGCGAGGCTACTGGCCACGATGCCAAACGCCTCGGCTATGATGGCAGGATGACGATGTTGATGAGGAAATGGAATATAAGCATAAATCAAATGAGATGCCCAATGGAAATACCGAATGGGTAGTGTGACAGGTTGAGGCAGCCCATACCCGCCTTCTTCGACGTTCCATGCATGTATGTACTTGTTGTACAAGAAAGATCTCGCAGCGTGCTACAGCCTCACCAGATATCGAAGTTGGTTTGTCTAAGCCGCAGATATGAACAAAAATGAAAAGCATTATACTATCGGGGGCTTACCACTTTTTAAGACTAATTACCCACATACCTACCTTACCTAGGTAGTTGTAGGTATGCTTCACTCGAATCCAACCAATTCCCCTCTTAATGTTTTGTTTCATATTTAAAAATTATCAATTTCAAACGACCACAGTGCTTGAATGATCAATCTAAGAGCGTAAATTGAAATTCATTTCATTGCATCTGCCCAATAATCGGATTTAATTTTATGACCTGCCATAATTATATTTTTCACCATTACTAGCTGTCAAACTATTTCTGGCTTTACCAACTTCTTGGGGATACTTGCTAGATTCACCCTAAAATGTTTTCATTCTTCGACATAATTACTCCGTAAGGTACCTAAAGCAGTCTTCGTTGTTGGCGTGCAACTAAGTACCATGGAGCAAGGTGTAAGCACCATCCAGACGGCCAAATTGTCGGGACCGAAAACCGAAAAAGGGGGGGACCCATAAATAAGTCCAATTGCGCTGTCCCTTGCATTCTTTGTTCCGACAACATTTGGATGGTCCGAAGAACACCGACGCTCCATCCAAGTGAGGATTATTCTGTGGGTGGACATCCATGAATCTCTAAGTCTACCGGCTATAATGAGATTCAGCCTCACACAACGGGCACCGTTGGACGGCATTGACGCCGGAATTGAATCCACATGCCCGTTGCTTTTCCCTCCATTTGTTAGTCGCCGACTCCAAATAGACCGGAGTCCGCTGCTTTGTTCCTGGTTTCGTATATGCTGCCCGCTGGCTGGCTGTTCGGAGTACCCCACAACACACTCTCTCACCGAGAACGCCCCCCCCCGGGTTCAGCTGACATCCACACGTTCTGGAGGGGGCCCAATCTGTGCTCGAGATTCACTATTGTTGTCTTGTGTGCTGTCACAGAGCAGAGAGAATGCTGCCGAGGAACCCGGTCGGAACCGACAGATGAGAGTCGACTCCATCTCCACGTGGTCAGGTGGTGGCCTGCCTCTTCTCACTTGCCTATAACATAGATACCTCGACCAAACCATCTCCCTCCATGAAATTCATCTCGTTTTCCTCCACTCCAAACAGACGTCTCAGATACTCCTTTGACATATTTCCGGCCCAGCGAAACAATCATGGCTACCCCCATTCCTGTCGCCAGCTTCGGCAACAACAGCCAAGTTGCCCAAGACATTCGGGCGAGGCTCCTCCCCGAGTATGACCGTTGGGGGGGGGGGGGGGGGGGGGGGGGGGGGGGGGGGGGGGGGGGGGGGGGGGGGGGGGGGGGGGGGGGGGGGGGGGGGGGGGGGGGGGGGGGGGGGGGGGGGGGGGGGGGGGGGGGGGGGGGG
>JAPDFK010000473.1:0-28329 GCA_027569635.1 Lasiosphaeriaceae sp. G1095 | reverse complement strand
TAGTGAATAAGCGGCAGATGACCAAATGGTAGGATTGATCTAGTTGGTTCTCGAAGGTGGTGATATAGAGTACTTAGTTTGCTATAGTAATTAGGTCTGTATGGGTGTATTTACTATCTGCGGTCTTGTTTTTTCTTGGACCCGCTTTGCCTGGCAAATAAATTCGGAGAGTTTTCTGGGGTTGATTGGGCCGAACGGGACACACTGCACCTTGCATGGACGGATACTAACCGTATAAGTAGCATAAACGAACCCCCGCAAACTTAATGTACGGGAGTAAGACTAGACAAAACACGTGCTGCATGTGGGCTTTTCCGATAAAAAATAGGTAAGACCGGACGGGGAAAATAAGACAAGACGTATGTTTTGCTTGCCGCGAACCCGCACCTCCGTTGGGGGTGCAGTGCATGTACCGATTGCACAAATGGAGAAGAGGGGGCATATGACAGCAAACTTACCCAAGTAAGTATTATACGACACGAGGTTCAGAACGGCTTTGCGTCTTGTTTCCTTCGCCTTGTTCCCTATTCACCACTTCTTTTCTGCTTTGTTTTCTGCTTTGTTTTCTTTTTTTCATCTCCTTCCCCCACTTGGCTAAGAATACCCCTACAAGTTAGACCTTGTTACCCCCCGCCGTGCTAACTTCACCATTTGTGGTGACCCTACCAACCGACTTGATGGTACCGAACCATAGTACCTTTTAAAAATATATCTACATTTGCGGGAAAAAAGTAAAATAAATATATCCTTAAGTATCTCTGCTTTGTCAATTTTTAATTGTGGTGATCCTTCAAGTGTCTAGGTTCGGTCCGTACCAAAAATAACATGGAAATAAGCCAAAGCTTGATTGATTGTAAGTAATACTTGGTCTGGTCGTCACTCAATACTTTAATCCACCAACAAAATAGAACATGAAATATTGGTAGGTATGTGATGAAGATCTTCTGTATATATTTGAAGACCCCTCAATTCTAGTTCTCATATTCCTGTCGTCCATTCCGACTTGTGTATCCGGTCATGATGCCTCCTTTAACTCCAAAACGGCTTTATCCCCCCCCAAAAAATACAATATGGTACCCCCAGCTGACAGGTATGTCCAAATCACACACTCAAATCTCACTACTATTCGACTGTAAACCCCCATCCGTTTCCTCCTCCTCCTCCTCCTCTCGGTCATCGTTTTTCGCTACCCCTCCCCACAGCGGCACGTTCTCACACCCGCGCGGAACGCGGCACACATCCCGTACATTACACGTTTTCCACAGCACCTCGCGCACCTCCTTGAAGACCTGGTCAACAGCGTCCATAGCCCAGATGACGTCCAGGTGCTCGTACTCGTCGATGACCTTGCTGTGTACAAGGCGAACATGCGGTTCGCGGCCGCGCTCGAACCGGCGCAACAGCTTGCCCCCGTCGACGAGCGCGTCGTTGCCCGCGATCCACAGCGCGAACGGCGGCGCTTGGTGGTTGTACCATGCCGTTGAACCCTTTGGTCGCCGCCCATGCTGTAAAGATGGGGGTGCCTTGGGCTTCTCGTCATTATTATTAGTTCGCTCCTCCATGTCCCTGTCCGCGGCAACCAGGATAGACTCGTCGTTTTTCTTGCTTTCGCCGTGGTCATAATCTCTGTCCTCGCGTTCCTCGGCACGCCACTCCTCCTTGGTCGCAAGAATGCACTTGTGCTTTGCAAAGCACTCCCGGCCGAGCCACCAGCGCATTGACTCGGCACTAACGTAGACGGGCGCGAACTGGAACATCCTGTCCTTCAGGGCGCGGTCCCAGCGGCGGTCCGTCCAGTTAAATAGGAACGAGAAGACCTTGTAGCCCATCCAGCCGTACACGCGCGGGTTCAGCAGTGAGTGCATGGCCATCATGATGGGAATAAAGGCGTGAATTCCGAACATGAGCCGGAACATGGCGGGCGTGATGACCCGCATGAACTTGAAGTACATCTTGCCGATCAGCGGGCCGGCATATGCGGCCGGCGCAAGTGCGCAGAATACAGTGATCTTCTCGCCGAGGTCTGGGCGTTGTTCTTTGGCCAAGGCGACGAATGTTTGTGTCGTGCCTTGCGAGTGGCAGATCAGCCCGAGCTTCTCGAACCCCGTCTCATAAAGTACGCGTGATGCAAGAGCTGGCAGGTCGAACACGCCCATTTGCCGAATGTTCCAACACCACATCCGTGGGTCCGAGTAGCCAAGCAGGACGTGCTTGGGCTTGAAGCCGCAGCGGTTGTTGCCGAGCCAAACGTCATAGCCAGACTTGCAGAGGAAGAAAGCGAGCGAGTCCTCGTCGTTGACGCAGTATGCGCCCGAGCTCTGCAGCAGTCCATGCATAAGCAGCACGGGGAACTTTGGCTTTTGGTCTGTGGCCGTCTTTGTGGGTCTCTCCTTTCTGGACTGCCCAAAGACCTCGGGGCCGCGGTGCGCGCGGTCCATCTCATGCACCGAAGTGTGCTCCTTGGGGTCATATACATGCCAAAGGTCTATTATAAAGCCGTCTTCAGTCTGGACCTCGAACTTGTCGACGTCAAGACCGACCCGACGCGCATAGTATCCGACATCGCAGACGATGGGGTCTGGTCCGCCCTCAGTGGGTACGAAACCGTCGTTGTCGGAATCAGTGCCTTCCTCATCTCCCTGGGCATTATATGGAGCAGATTGTCTGCGCTTCCACTTGCGTTCCGCCTGGCTTCTCAATTCCTTTCTCCGCAGCTCTTCCTCGTAAAACGGACGGGTGCGATCAGGATCCCGGAACGTTATCTTCTGCCAGAGTCGTTGACAGAACGGGAGTATGCTGGTGAAAAGAGCGCCAAGCACAATGACGCCGAGAAAAGCCATACTCAGGAAGAAAGACGAGACGCGAAAAACAAGACATTGTATATTCCTGAGAATCGACGGTGGCCCGTAGAACGGTAGAGGCGGGAATAAGGGGTTTGTGTGAGAAGGGGGCATAGACCTCCGTAGACTCCCATCTGCTGGTTTTCGAGGGCTTCCACCCCCGTTTTGCAGCTTGACGGGCAGGGTGATGATTTTCTCGTCTACCGCCTCATCCGGTTTCTCGTCGACAAGGCCGGCATTCTGGCTGTTGCGCCGGCTGGGCTTGACACATATCGTTGCTGGCTTGCTGCCGCCTAGCGCTTCCTCCCTCAAGATGTTCAGTTTGTGCGCTTCCTCGAGGGGAACTGGAGGGAGTCTGTTCCCGTCTGACATGACAATGACGGGATCGTGTTTTGTCACAAACTGCGTTTCGACTGCAACAACATCGTCATCGTCCCTTGGGTGCTGGTGAGATAGCTTCTCGGCCTGTTTTGCAAACTCAAAGCCAGCGGCGTTCCCTGCCAATCCATTTGAATCTGGTATCGTTGCTGCCGGAACGGTTTGTTCTTGCGCGTCCATGCCTGGATTGGATAGTTGAAAAAAGCGCCCGAACTCCTCAGTTTTTTTTTTTTTTTTTTAAAAAAAAAAAAAAGAATAGTAGTAAAATAGCAAGCCTCATGAAACGTACACAAATATATTTGATAAACGCCAAAAATGGGCGTTGTAAGTGGTGAGACAAAAATACCCGAAAATCATACAAGGTGAAGAATTGGGGGAGTCTGGACCAAAATGGATGTCTCCTTGCCCCGCATGGGTCGTCAACGTCAGCGGCTAGTATTGGGGTCTGATAAAGTAAGAAAAGAGCCCGGGACCATGACGCAGGAAAGCCAAGTTTGCATCAGTCCAGACCCTGGGGAACAATATGAAATCAGGGACGGACAGGAAACCAGTGGAGGCGGCAACTTTATGCGTCTCTGACATGACAGACAGTCTGACTTATATCCCGCCCATCGGCAAATCCAAAGCATTTCATCAAATGAAAAGCCAATTCCTCGGATTACCGTCTTGGCAGCCTTCACCCATCGATATCGAGCGTCTTTGATGAAGAATGTGGCTTGGTTGGTTGGCATTCATAACCCCCCCCCCCCCCTTTGCGTCACCATCGTCACCGCCTCTGGGGTATGTTGTGGGGCGACAGGGCAGATCTGGGATGTGGGGGTTGCAAGGGTTGGCCAATCCTGTCTTGAGCATGTGAAGATCCTTGGCAAGGGTCCAGCCATGACTTGAAGAGCAGCAACGACAAAATAAGACCAAATAGTAAAATAGACCACAGAATGATTATCAGAAACTTTGTGAGGTCAAGTGTTAATTAGTAAATTGGGCCTGCCTAACCTCCATTTGTATTCGAAATTCTATATGTAAGGTGACTGATAATTACTCGAAGCTGTTCCTTGCTCAGATGGGTATAGAAGTTGGTAAGGTAGCCGGTGTTCAAAGAGACGCTGGGAATAATCAATATTCTGACTGTCCTCAACTCAATTCATTGACTAGATATTCATTGATGTTCTATATCTGTAAAAAAAATCCAAAAAAAACAGAAACCCCCCGAAAGAGGCAATTCCCACCTGGAATTACTCAATTACGCATGACCACTGAACTTGACGATCCGGGGTTAGGGTTTACAGGTCACTTGGCGATGCGGGCCTGGGGATGTGCCGAGGCGAAAGAGGAGCGGCCCTAAGCCGAAGCTCAGGCTTCGCCCGCCGATGAGCAACACAATGGCAGACGTTGCCTTCAGGTTCAAAACGTACCAAATTGATCCCCGAGCCCCGTCAATTAGGCTCAGACTGCATACCTGCTAGAAACGTGTACTGCTAACAAGTACTACTAAAGGTTACTTACTGTTGGGCCAACGCGCTTCTTGCTTCTGGGGGGGGGGGGCCAATACCTTAACCAGCAACTACCTACCAAATCCAAGGGAGCTTGGATGCTTCAGACAGACAGCACCACCCTTCGCGCCCCGACATCAAGCCCAATTGCGAGCACCGGCATCTCTCAGATTACACCATGGCCGTGAGCGATGGAAGTCCCGCTGTCGGCATTCGAAGAAGGCGACCACGGAGGCGCAGGCAGGACAAGCCCGCCCTCTCGGCGCGCCTCGTCCTCGACGACCATGTGAAGAGTGACGTGGGCATCGTCTCTGAGGACTTGTTCGCAGACCTCTTCCCACACCTACAGGACTGTTGGTTATCCCGTATAGCTCCAAGATGTTTCTGCTTGCTAAAACTGCGTGTACGGCAGATCAAGATCAAGGGGACCAGCCCACCAATGTGCCCAGCATCGTACATGTCGCCATCGCACCCTGGACTCCGAGCCATGCGCCCGAAACCACCAGCTGGGCTGTTGTGCCTGTTACAAAGTCCTCCGCTCTTGCGCCCTCCACCGTGCAGTTCTCACCCTCCTCCTTCGCCCTCCAATCCTTTGCCGCCAATCTCAAGCTAGTTGCGCCGTCGCGACTAACAACACATAGCAGAAGTGGCATTGAAATATTAGTCTTGGATGTTGCGGCGATTGAGCTGGACACCGTGTTTGTGAGCCTCGAGGGAGAGCTGGCGAAGAGGCTGGAAGATGGAGAGGGCACCTTTTTCCGCGAACACCCCATCAACGGCAAGGCCAAGGCCACGGCGGCTACCTCTCCCGAAGACCGGCTGACGGCTGCGCTGCGCACCGCTCTAGGCGGCTTGAAGGTGGTTCATGTTGGGGATCTCTTCCCCTTGCCTTTGCCACCGCACCCAGTCACCCACGTCCCTCCCAATCCCGGCAAGATAACCCTCTGTGAACCTGTCGCACAGGGGATTCTGTCTCCCAACACCAAGATTGTGGTATCCCGAGGCCGCACCCACTCCAAGCACAACCGTGACTCGGTCCCGTACCAGCCAGGTCGAAACCTCAACGGTGTCGGCGAGGAGGATGAGGACACCGCCAATGACCTGTTCTTTTCTGCTGCCGAGGAGCGTTCCAACCGGACAGATGCTCCTGTCGATGATACAGACTTCACCGCGACAGAGACCGAGTCTGACGGGGCTGAGGCGGAGGAGGACGGAGAACTGTCTGACGACTCTATGGACGACATGATTTCCCTTCAGACCCCAACCCTACCGACAACCATAACCAGCGGCATGCCCGGCACTCCCATGACCGTGGGCCGGGGGAGAATGGGGAACGGTATGAGTGGCCCTGGGTCTGTATTTTCAAGCTACACTGCAACTACAGCCCGACCAGATCGGCCAAGGGGTCGCTTGTTTAAAGCTCAGGGGCTAATCCAGCCCATTGCGCCCGACATTCTCCACCCTAAACCTGCGCCCGAAGACGACGAAGAGGCCCGTGTATACGTCGACATGAGGGACCTCACGAGGGTGGGGTGCTTCTCTGGAGATTGGGTGCGGGTTGAGGCATCCAGCGAACCGCCGTCAAATGGTCTGGGTGCCTTTGGGCTGGGGAGCTTTGCAGATCAAGATCCTGAAGAGCTAAACTGGAGACCCGCGAGGGTCTTTGGGCTTCCAGAGGGGTACTCCAGCCGCCCCGTCACTAGGATAGCTAGCTCGAAATACGACGGCCGGAGGCTGTCGTTCTTTGAGTCTCAGATTCAGAAACCATCTAATCCTACAGTCTATCTCTCACCCGTTTTACTAGCAAATTTGGAGGGTCCACCCTACCTACGCCTCTCGCCCATCAAGCGGACTGCTTCTGTAGGGAAGGGGCTCGGCCAGTCAAAGTTGGCGACCCCGGCCCAACCGCCATTCGCGCGCGAGGTCATTTTGCACCATGTCAGAACCCCTATCCCAGTCGAGAGGGAGGTGCAGACTGCAGTGATGGCTGGCTTGAAACTTTACTTTGAAAAGAGGCTGCGGATCGTAAAGAGCGGAGACCTTATTGCTGTTCCCATCGACACTCAGCTCGGGCGGGCCCTCCAAGAGACTACAGCCGGGGCTGATGAATCCCCCGTCGACGACGTCCTGGGTCTGATATCCTCAGGGCGACCTGGGCGAAATCTCAAGTTCGACGAGGTGGCTTGGTTTAGGGTTGGCCATGTTCAAGCTATGAAGCGGGACTCTCCAGAAGGAAACGACGAGGAAGAGGACACTTGGGGTTCTGCTGCCTGTGTTGATATCTCCATGGCGCACCTGGAACAGACTGGCTCCGTGACGAGCCGCGTGCCCGGCACGACATCAAGCACGTGGCCATATTATCTAGGGATAAAGAAGATCCCCAAGCAGCCTCCGGGAGTACCGGGTCCGCTAGTGCTGGAATCAGAACGACAATATATCTCGCCTCTGAGAAGGAGGCTTCGGGAGCTTCTAGCAGCTGCCACGAGCAAGCCGGCACTCCACTTGAAGATGCCCCCCCTGGCGATCCTCCTTGTGTCGACGCAACGGGGTATTGGCAAGGCCACTACGGCCGGGCACGCATGTCAGGACATCGGACTGCACACCTTTACTGTCGACGCGTACGACATCGTAAACGACGCCGGTGCGGGAGGCAGCGATGTGAAGACGGCAGGTTTCTTGGCCTCTCGGGCGGAACGTGCCATGAGCTGCGGACCAGACTGCTGCGCACTGCTTATTCGCCATATCGAGGCCCTGACAGCGGATCGCATGGTCTCCTCCATTAAAGAGATCCTGGCCGACGCTAGGGTTCTGATCGCCACGACGACTGAGGTCGAGAAGGTCCCAGACGGGATCCGCGCTCTGTTTACGCATGAACTCGAGATGAATGCGCCAGATGAAGGGGAACGAGAGGGCATTTTGAGAACGGTTCTAGACAGCCGGGGGGTTTCCCTGGACCCCGAGGTCGACCTCAGCGGCGTCGCTCTCAAGACCGCCGCCCTGGTGGCTGGTGATCTGGTCGACGTGGTGGAGCGGGCGCTGGTTGCCCAGCGGTCACGCCTTGAGAAGCTCTCTGAGAAATCCACGACCGAAGAGAGGTCTGTGACAGTGCGAGACGTACAGGTAGCCGGTGGCTCGGCTGCGTCTGGGCTGACGAAGCAGGACTTCGAGGTGGCGGTGGACGCGGCGCGCAAGAACTTTGCCGATGCCATCGGCGCGCCCAAGATCCCCAACGTTACCTGGGACGATGTTGGGGGGCTGAACAACGTCAAGGAAGCCGTCACAGAAACCATCCAGCTGCCACTGGAGCGGCCGGAGCTGTTCGCCAAGGGCATGAAGAAGCGCTCCGGCATCCTGTTCTACGGCCCCCCTGGCACCGGCAAGACCTTGCTGGCTAAGGCCATCGCCACCGAGTACAGCCTCAACTTCTTCAGCGTCAAGGGTCCAGAGCTGCTCAACATGTACATTGGCGAGTCCGAGGCCAACGTGCGACGCGTGTTCCAGCGGGCACGCGATGCCCGGCCTTGCGTCGTCTTCTTCGACGAGCTTGACTCGGTTGCGCCAAAGCGTGGCAACCAGGGCGACAGCGGCGGCGTCATGGACCGCATCGTGTCGCAGCTTCTGGCCGAGCTCGACGGCATGTCCGGCGGCGGCGAGGACAATGCTGGCGGCGTGTTTGTGATTGGCGCAACCAACAGGCCTGATCTTCTCGACCAGGCCCTACTCCGGCCCGGCCGTTTCGACAAAATGCTCTACCTCGGCGTGTCAGACACACATGACAAGCAGCTCAAGATTATGGAGGCACTGACGCGGAAGTATGTTTAACCCCTTTTTATGTTTTCATCTGATGATAAGACCTATTCGCTAACCCACACCCCCCTTTTCTCTAGATTCACCCTCCACCCATCCATCTCCCTCCGCGCGGTAGCCGAGAAGCTCCCCTTCACTTACACTGGTGCAGACTTTTACGCCCTCTGCAGCGACGCCATGCTCAAAGCCGTGACCCGCCAGGCATCCCAAGTCGACGCCAAGATCCGCACCCTCAGCCATGCCAAGCAAGCGGCCATCTCCACGGCCGCCTTCTTTGATCACTATGCAACCCCAGGCGACGTTGCCGTCATGGTGACGGAGCAGGACTTTTTGGATGCCCACACGGAACTCATCCCGTCTGTCAGCGCCGGCGAGCTAGCGCATTACGAGCGCGTCAGAGCAACCTTTGAGGGCGGGGGCGTCGATAATCACAATAATTCACAAAACGCCGCAGCCGTAAAACAGGCGATTACAAGAGAACCCGTCGGCGCGTCAGCTAAGCGCACCGTGTCCGGTGCCTCGAGAGGCAGTGGTGGTAAGGGGAAAGGAAAGGCGGTGATGGTGGTGGATAAAGGGAAAGGCAAAGGCAAAAGCGTCGCGTTGGATAGCGATGATTTCGAGGAGGAGGATGAGAACGAGGGGTTGAATGGTGGCAGTGGTGGCGGCAGGCATAGAGATAAGGGCAAGGGAAAGGCAATCGCGCCGTTTAGGGATGGAACCGCGAGCGATGATGAAGGGTTATATGATTAATTCTTGAGAGAAATATATATATATATATATATGTGTGTGTGTGTGTAAGTATAGATATATATATATATATATGTGTGTGTGTGTGTGTAAGTATAGATATATATATATATATATATATATGTATGCATAGGGGGTGGGAGATGGGTAGATAAAAAAGGGTACCCAGGCAGATACATAAATAATAGCGCTGTATTTGTTTTGAGTGTATGTATGTATTTTTTTGCTCGGAATAAATTGTAAAAGGAATCATTGTGCTCGCTGTACCACCTCTGCCAATAAGTCAGTCCTACCTACCTACCTACATACATACTATATACATTGGCTGCCCTTCCGTAGGTCGTTGTTGGCTGAGTGATGGCTGGCTTCCTGAGAGGAAATAAGCAAACAAGACAAAGTTCTCTCTTGCTTTCCCTTCCATTTTCCCAGCAAAATGTGATTTTGGTTTCGTGATCTGAATGCCCAACGCTGCTTCAACCGACGACAGAACCGCTGGAACCCATATACGGAAAGTAGAGAAGAAAAAAAACCAAAATCCCACACACACATCTTTCGTTCTCGTCTCATATATATAATGAATCACTTCTTCACATTTCCCTTCGCCTTTTCCTTCACCTTGGTTTCCTCCTCTTCCTCTTCATCCTCGTCACTATCCTCCTCCTCTTCATTTGGTGTCTCGTCTTCTTCAGACGAATCCTCGTCCTCTTCTTCAGGGATGGTCTCGGCCCGCTCAATCGCCGCAATCTCTTCGGGCGACGCCGGCGCTACCACGGACCCTAGGTATGACGTCACTGGCGCTTCAATGTCTGTCGGCTGCCAAGTTGTCGATGTTGGGCTTTGGAGGGTGTGGAACGTGGCGCCGCTGTCCTTCCACCCGCCTGACGTCGGTGACTGTAGCCCTGCGGGAAGGGGTGCAGTTGTGGCTGTTACTTTTGCTACTGGCTTGGTTGTTGCTTTGGGTTTCTCTTCTTTCTCCTCTTCATCTTCTTCTTCTTCTTCTTCTTTGGAAGATTCGTCTTCCTCCTCCTCCTCCTCCTCGTCACTGTCTTCCTCCTCCTTAGCTGCCTTGGATTGGTCCTTGCTCTCGCTTTCGGCTGGTTGTGTGACTGTTGAGCCGCCCTTCCCGTATACCTTGTCCCGCAAGCTCTGCGTGCGTAGCTGCTTCGCCTTCTGGGCTGCCTCTTCGGCAACACTGCGGATCGGCAGCGTCACTGTCTTGCCCGCCGGATCCGTCGAGATCTTCTTGGGTGGTTGCGATGTCGCTGGCTTGGATGCCGGCATGGGAGGCGGGGTTGGCACTGCTGCGGAGGCGGCGACCGAGGCGGCAGCAGCATTGGCAATCGCGGAGGCTGCTGCGACGGCAGGCTTGGGCTTCGCGGCCGGCCAAGCCGGGGGCTTCTGGTGGATGGACGGCTGTGTGAACTCGTCGTAGTAGATGGTGACGTGCTGCTTAAGCTCGCCGTATTCGTTCCAATCCTCGATCTCGACGAGGTCCTGGAAAACAAAGTCAACACTTGGTAAAAATGAAAGAAGAAAAACAAAAAACATGAACTGGAATGGGTTCTAATAACTTACACCCAGCACCATGCCCTCCTGGACCAGGCCTGGCAGCTTGCGCACGCGGCCCTCGGCATCCTTGCCGGCGCGGCGGCCCCAGAGCATGCGCGCCTTCTCGTCTGTGGCAATGTCGATGGCCTTGAAGGGCACTCGGTTGGCGCGCAGGATGGTCTCGAGCCGCGAGGTGGCCGTGAAGATCTGCGACGACCCGGACGTCAGCGACGTGTAGATGTACAGCGCTGGGTCCGTCGAGTACGACTGCGCCGGGGGGGCAGCCGAGGGCGTTCCGCCGCTGCTGGCCATTATGTCGATGGTTTGTTTATGGTGTGGTTGTGTTGGTTGGAAAGATGAATGGATATTTGGGTTTCTTTTCCTTGCTTCCTTTGTATTCTCTCGATGTCCCTCTCGTTTGCTCGGGATGCCCAACGCCCAGTTGGGTTTCAGGAAGACGGCGTGGATAAGAAAGGAGGGGCTATTTGGTGTCGGTTGCGGGGTAATTGAAGGGAAGGGTCGAGGAGGGGAATGCGAGGGGCGGCAGCAGTGGCTCCTAAGTAATACCAAAAACCAAAGATGCCGTTTTTATCCCTTCTAAGTGGAACAACAGAATCCGAAAATGGTGTTTTATTGTGTTGGAAGAAGATACTTCATCTGCCTGGGGCGTTATGGTCGGGGGAAATAGTAGCTCTCTCGGCTGAAGTCTTGAAACAAACACCGGAATAACCTGTGTGTGCTGTGTAAGTCACAAAAAACTATGCTCTCCAGTCTCGCGACTTGCGTCCTGACTCGAAGTTCGCCTTGTTTTACATCACACCATCAGTATCGTTGTTCGTCCACGTGCGGTTCACTTCGCTTTATTGGCTGTGGGCAGGTGGTTTAGGAATCCGGAGCTATTATGACCACACTCAGTCAGTCATAATAGACAAACTGTTGTGTCGTTCAAAACACAAAGCCTGGAGAAAGGAGTGCAACTGCTCGGATGCCTGCCCTGTGGCAGCCATCAAGGACCACAATGTGGCATTTGTATAATACCTACCTCTTCCCCGGAAAGAAGAGAGTCGATGAGTTAGGGGGTCGCCGAAGTTGTTGTCTGTCTGTCCATCGCTTTACCTAGAGCCTCGTCACCCAAAACATGATGTGCTTGATTGGCTGTTTCTTGCCATATAAGCCCACGAATCGGCCAAAGGAGTGCAGAACCAAGCGTCGAAATTCTTCCCGTGTTTATTCTCATTCATCATCTGATGCAGAAAGCCAAGGGTCGGTTCGTCGATGGGACGACTGGCCTGACCTGGACTATTGCCCTGAGCGGCTCAAGAGGAAGCAACATTCGCAGGCCAAACATGAAGACGACGATGAGGACGACGAGGTGTACCAGTACATGTCCGATGCACGGCCTAGCGGCAATGAGGAATATATCGAGAGCAACTTTGCTTGCTACTACGAATCCTATTGCCGTTGGGATTGCGACTTCCCCGATTTCTGTAGCTGCTGCTGCCGTGCCAGCCCATTTTAAATAAAGGGGCCACTCGCTATTACACAGTATCTGTGCAACGAAGCCGACGACCACAGGCCGCACTAAATGGCCGAATTCCGGTGGAGAAACGGCCCCGTACATGCTTATTAGAGTATACCCCCGAGTCGGAGCATCATCTGATGATCACCAGCAACTTGGCCTGGGGGGCAATTGGGGGGCCGGGGCGGTTGGCAACCTGGCAGTTGTGTAACGGGGATGGATGCCCGCACCGAGAAATTGGCAGAGAAACAGACAATAGAGGTACTCGATGAGGGCCAAGGGGCGGACCGTGACAGCTTCGTGACGATATCCACACCTTTTCATTTGAGTTCCGCACCGGGCTCGAAAACCCCCTGGGCCTGTCGCTTTATTGAGATTTGAGGGGTGATCAAGGTGATTTCACAGTTCGGGCGGTCAGGACTGCCCTTGTTTTTATTTTAGTCTGAACTATGAAGTCAAATCAACCCTCCCAACCTCCCAACCGGGCGTTTTTGGGAATCGGGATGGGCTTGTGCTTTTGTTTCACTCCAGGGCTCTTCCATCGGCGCGGACGCCACTGCAACTTCCACAATTTCGATTTCGCCCTCCAAAGAAGCCACCACCAACCACGCGGGGTTCAATTCCCGGACAGCGGGACATGCACAGTAGAACAAGTCACACACGGATAGGCACAGCGCAATTGTCTCACCTGAGGGACCATTTTATTTTCCAGAACAATGGTGCGGGTTATAATTAGGTGAAGGATGCTACTATGTACATGCTGTGCTTGTGTACGCGTCCAAAGGGCCGGCAAATGTTGTACAGACAATTAGCCGGAGGTCCGATGTTCTCTCGTGGCCTCGCCTTCTCGAAAGAGTAATAAGCACCGACCTAACTTGTCGTCCGACTCTCAGTAAGTTGGTAGAGTACCCAACTCTAAAAAAAACAGTGTTCTATATTTTCGGGCATATGTATATGGGGCGGCAGATCTGCTGTCAGCCCATCTCGTCAGCCGGCACCTGCCAACCTGCCCAAGTTCACAGGACAAACATGACGGGAGCGGTCAGGATTTTGGGCTTCTGACTTCAATCAGGGTCAATCCATAACTGCCTGACGACCAGCCATGAGAAACGTGGCAGACTCTTGCCCCTCTCAGGTTCTGCAGGTTGAGTTGCCATCCTCCAACTTGATCCAACCGAACCTGTGCCTGTTGCTGTGAATGTGGCCAAGATGCTTGGCTCAGCCATTTAGCTAAATAGGGAATAGCGGTCCTGCCAGCGAGCGAAAGGCTCCGCACCGTTCAAAACAACCAACTCAACTGGCTGACGATTTTGACATCCTGGCGCGTTCCTTGCAGGTGGGTGCGTCTGAGCCAATCGCGGGCGGGCCAGAGTTGCAGAGATGCCAACCGCTTCCCGCTGTTTCTTGCTGCAAGGTACGGTTTTCACAGCGGCTGGGCCCCTTCCAGGGTGTGGCAAAGGCTCTCCATCCTGGTCGTCCAGACTCCTCTTCACATTCCCCCCGGTGAGCACAGGCCCCAGGCTTGCCAGGCACAGGCACGAACCCGCCCTCCACCATGCCAATGCTTGCCGAAAATTTGTTGCGCTTCTTTTGGGGGCGCCTTAGAAAAAGGAGCATTCCCACATCTGCCCTCCGGTTTGCTCTCCCTCTTCCCCTCCCTTTCCACTTCCCACCACCATCCCAGCGTCTATCCACACTCTTTTTCGCTTGTTGCTCCGGCTTCAGTCTTACACTCTTTTTAGACGTCGATCCAACCTCTCCTGTCCTTTAGTCCATTCTTCAAAACAGTTCTTCCATCCGAGCTTTTTCGCGCAAACTTGGCCAGCCTTCACATTCCACGATATCTCGGTCGATTTAAACAGCTCCGCCTCGATAAGCCTCTCATTCACCTGGTGTTTGGAAAATCAGTCAAAATGCAGTTCAAGAGCATCTTCGCCATCATGGCCGCTGGCCTTCTGTCTATGGTGTCGGCACAGGCCTCTGGGGATGAGACCACGACGTCCACCTCCACCTTGACCCAAACCATCACCATCACTCAGTGCAACCCGACTCTCACCAACTGCCCGGCCAGGAGCACATCCACCTCCTCCCCGGTCTCCCTGGTTGCGTCGTACCCTCTCTCCAACTCTTCGAGCTCAGTCGGCCCTACCGCCTACTACAACCACTCCACCAGCGCTACGATCACGACCTCGCGCCCCGTCGCCGTGTCCACTTCCTCCAGCCTCACCACCAGCGCAACTTCTTCTATCCCCACAAGCGGTACGGGCGGTCTCTATGTGCAGTCCGGCCTCCTGCTCAGCGTTCTGGGGGCTGGCGTGGCCCTCCTGGCATAGAACCACAAACGAACCTCCAGCTTTGTGTGTCTGGACGGGATATAGCCAGGAAGCCATATCTTCGTCACATATTTTCGACATATACATTCGTCATCCCATCCCCATGACGTCCTTCACGACTTGCATATGAACCACCATTTCTTGTGTTTGGTTCTTTCTCATTCGATTCTACAACGGTCACATATTGTTTAATTCTCAAGGGGACGCGAAAGTTTGAGGCATATTTTTAGATTGAGAGATTTTGATACCATTTGGAAAGCTTTTTGGTTTACAATTCACACCGGCTACTGGCTGGCAATGTCGAATTGGTGGGGGAGGAGAAGGGACACACAAGATACAGTGTTTGGTTTGCCATGAGAGAATCAAGCATGAGTTCTAAAGTGCCAACTTGAGAGTTTCGTATTTCATGCACACTCTAGCACGAATGATAAGTGACATACCCGCCCTTGCCGCCTTCAAACCCTCCCGGCACATGCCTTGATTCTTCATGCAAGAGGCACCGACAAAGTGAGACAGGCATATGCATGTTGGTTGAAGCTGTCTCTCAACGGTAATCGAGCCGTTGGTTGCTTCTTGCACCAACAAGCCTTCCTAACGCTCTTGGATTGAGTTCATTCGGTACTTACCTATGTAGACGTTGGGTTGCTTACTTGCATCGTTGCGATGTCCGGCTGATCTATTTTAATATTCAGGCTTACCATGATCGCCCGGCTCGTGCCGTACGCTAAATTCGGGGCGGGTGAATTGCCAAACTTTGCAACTTCAAAGTGGAAACCGGAAACCACGCCTCACCACGTACCTACCTGGTGGGAAGGTGCCTTCCATTAGTTTGAGAAGGAGCGACGGCTCAGTAACTGAGGTGCTCTATCTGCCGACATGTTGCCCTAACCCAACGTACCACACATTCAATTTTGCCAACCTCGGTCTTGGGCTTCAACCAAGGCTCATTAACGCCCCTCGTTGGCCAGGAGAACACACATGATCAGAACGTGGACGTTTCGCAAAACCTCACTCGAAATATTATTATAAGTGATGTTTGTTTTGCGTGGCCGAAGCGCAGCTTTAACAGCAGAATCTATCATCTATTTCACCACCTCCTCCTCCCATCTCTCCTTCTTCAACATCATCTTCCATCCTCACCCCTGGCCCTGCCTGAAATGAGTGTTCTTCCTTATCAGCCCCATTTACTGGTCCTGGAATTTTTTGTAGTCCGACCGTCGGTCTTCCACTCCCATGCCTTTCTAATCAATATCCTCTACGATAATATTTTTTTCTTCATTTTTCGTTCTCTTTTCCGAAAAAAAAAAATTCAGGTCAAGGCACTCAACAACAATCCCACCTCCCACAGTTACTTCCTCTTCTCCCTTGTTGTTGGCAACTTGAATACCTTTTTGACAACACCCCGTTGGTCCAATACAGGTTCCGCATTTGCATCCCTACTCAACACGTCGAGTCGTCAAGTGCAGAGACCCTTCTCGCAGTTGGCGCAGAGGCTTTTGTTGGATGGCACCACAGCAGTGCATCCGTGGGTTGTGTTGTGGTCGCAATACTTGTCAGCCATGTCGTCTTGCCTGAGATGTGATCTCGGATGTTCCCTGTCGAGGCAACTGTATGAGCTCTTGGGCACCAACAGGTCTTTGCTGCCACTGCTTCCGCCCCCAAAAGATCAGCATTTGTTATCCGGCTGGGAAAGCAATACATACCTGTCAAACACGACGGGGCAGATGTCAAGCTGACAGTTGCACAGAGTTGGCTATTTTGTGCGAGAAATTTCTTGACAAGTCGTTGGATCTTTGGAACATCATACTCCGAACCAAAGGAAAGACTTGAGTTATATATCCCCCGAGTCTTCTACGTTGGGCTCCCGCTTCTTTCCATGTGCGACTTCGGAAGGAGGATATTCGAAAACCTTACTGTGGTATCACCTCATCTCAAATCTCGTGGCCATTCGGTGTGCCTCACATGATGAATTGTTGCAAATAGGAGACCTCGAATCGTTGTCGGTTGACCGCTCTTGAGAGTTTGCCGTCTCTCACCGTCGCTCCCCGCCTGTCATTGACACTCATCTTGGTCATAATCACACCAACCACCTGCAAGGCGCGTACATTATCACATAGACGTCTGGGCAGGAGTGTGGCGAGTGGCCAGTCTGATGATCCATTCTGGAATCCTTCCACAGAGATTCAATGTGCCGAGACAATTGTCTCAGCGGCATCACACTGGAAAGGACCGCGGACTGAGCCAGCCCCGACAAGCTATCGATATTCCTTTGCAACTAGCGAAAATCATAGCCGTTGACATGGGCTCGCAGGCGGCTCAAATACGAGATTTCAGCTGTGACAGCTACCGACTGTCTGGGCCCGGAATAGCTTCCGTCCCCTTATATGCCAGATTCAAGGTTTCACTGAACGGATAATTGCCGTCCGAATCGCCAATAGCCACGTCAAACCCTCATCCAGGCATCTCTTTGGATAATATCAGATGTCTGGTGGCGAATACCATTGCCATGTGTTCCCATGGCTACTGGCTAATCCATGCCCGCTACCTAGCCCGTCACGCCTCAAGTCGAGGCTTAGTTTGAATATAGGAATGGCTCACAACCGTGGGACTTTCCATTCCATTCTCGGGGTAATTGTCGCAAGTACAAAACTATCGAATATCTACACGGCGGTCAAAAAATTGGTCAAGATACATCGAATGGCCAAACACTGTCTGTTACGGATCGCTGATCATATTGTAGATCTGGTGGCATCTTCTCGGTACAACTACTACTTCGAGAATATGCTATCATCATGATACCAATATGCCTCGTGGTTAGGCCTCAAGCATCGGGCCATTGAGATCGCCTATTGTCAGGATATACCTATTGATGTGGCACTGTGGCAAGCTCACTGCTACTGACTTTGCAATATTTCGCTCATCCATAGCCATTATCCGACACGATGTGGCTAGAGTCTCAAAGCTGAACCAGCCTCCACACAACTCTCACATTTACATGATGACACATGGCGACGGATAATGTACGCTGAATGTACCCTCCGATGCTGCCGTCGACGGCTACCGCACCTGTGAGCCAGACTGGCATACATTGGAGGGAAATGGAGTCACTGTACATTCACGATTGCCGCGTAATGTCTCAACTCCCTGCGATGAGTCGCCAAGGTGGCACTTGAGAGTGGTCCAAGTTGTTTGGGTACCAATTTCAGAGGATATCGCCCCTATGATTTTGTTCACTGGGTTGGCACTTTCCTGAATTTTCTACTCTTCATCTTGATTTCTCATCATTTGGCTCGGGAATATCTCACTTTCTCCCCGTTGGTTTACTTCATCTCCTTCATTCTGTTTTCCCAACAAACCGGTCCGTCTCTTCAGACTTGAAAGACAACTTCTCAGCCCAGGAATACCATACTTTGACGGCGTTTCAATTGCCATAGCATATCGGTCAAGATTGTGCTCAGACACACCCGACTGGCGGCTTCTTTGCTCCTGTGTGTTGACGTAGAGCGACAAAAGCTGTATGGGATCCGAGTCGGTCTTTCTAAAATCGAGAATCTCGCTCATTGTCCCATCTAAAACAATAAGATTGAAAGTTCCATTTTCCCATTATATAACCACGGATCAGCATCGGTTCGAAAGGGTACCAGACACTTTCCGGATAGTTGGACCAATCCAAACAAATCCTCAATAAGATTCCTTTGCACTCCACCACCACCCACACAAGACCAAAGTTTCCCTCACTGAGAGTGGATCGTGAGAATGGCCAGTTTAACCGTCCCGAACCCCAAGGAGGAGCCTGGCTCAGAGTCCCCAATAATCCGCCCCTTCTGCATGAAACGAGTTCTACAGTTCCGATAGCTCAGGGGTAGAGCAGCCCGCTGCAGTCGGGCAGGTCAGGCGTTCAAATCGCCTTCGGAACTTACAATATCTTTTGCATATTTTTGATAATATTTGCAATTGGGGCCAGCTCGTGTTGTTTAAGAACCATGAAAGAGTACCAGCAAAGTCCCTTAATGATGTTACCTGGTCGTTAACCAGGTATGCATACTACCCCTCACCAGCTGGAAAGATTTCCCCTTTGACAGAAACGGGAACTAGCAGACGCCAAGACCTTAAAATACAATGCGGCACAGACAGCAGCAAGCAGTCTTGAGCCGATGCCACCCACCGGCCCGTTGCTTGCTTGAAAGCTCAAAGCCATGTATGAGGGGGGGGGACCTCCGACCTCCTTATCTGAACTCTCATTGAGCTGCCTAGCCACTAGCTACATCCCCAACAAGACGGTGGTAACCTCACTTCGTACTACTTACCTCTCCCTAGAGACACTTTTTTTTCAATATGCCGTTCCCGTCGTCGTTTCAGCCCCTCGCCATCCCTGATGACGTCGATATCTGGACCGTCCTGCTTAGTCCGAGGCGCAAGGACTTTGCCCCGACCAAGGAGATTATAACGTGTGCTGAGACGGGCAGATCATACTCCTGGGACGACCTGCGGACCGAGTCAGCCGAGTTTGGAAAGGGACTGAAGGCGCTCTGGGGCTGGAAGAAGGGCCATGTGCTGGCTTTTTATACACCCAATTCTGTTGATGTGAGTGAATGAGATGAAGCCAACTGTGTGTTTGAGATAAGCGGCCGCGAGGGTTACTCTGCACGTGATAGTTGATTTACCCTATTTACCCTATTTATTATCACATTATTTCATTATTTGCTTCTTGGCAGCCCCCGATATGTATCACAGGTAGTAACACCTTGAAAACAGACGCCCGCAGTCACTCTGGGCGCGCTGTGGGCCGGCGGTGTCGTATCTCCCGCCAACCCACTCTACACCGTCGATGAATTGGCCTTCCAGCTTCGCGACTCTGGAGCGAGGGGCCTCGTGACGCAAGCGCCCCTATTAAAAACCGCCCTCGAAGCGGCGCGGAAGGCCGGCCTCGCCGAGAACCGCATCATCCTGCTCGGCGATGTCCGTGATGGTGGCCGGTTCAAGCACTTCCGCGACATCCGCAGCACGAGCTACCTAGAACTGGGCCGTTACTCCAAAACTGCGATTCCCAAGCCCAAGAAGGACCTTGCATTTCTGGTGTATAGCTCTGGCACGACGGGGCTTCCAAAGGGCGTGTGTCTCTCGCACTACAACATCGTTGCCAATGTGTACCAGATGCACGCCGTCGAGGGACGGTATTTCCTGCCGGTTGGTGGTCCCGACGGGAAAGGGGATAAGCAGCTGGGTATTCTGCCCTTCTTTCACATTTACGTATGCATGCCCCTATCTTGCCATGAACGACTACAATCACAACTGGCAACTGACATGTAAATAGGGCCTCGTCTGCTGCGCCCTAATGACTATATACACGGGAACCCAGCTTTTTGTACTCCCGCGATTCGACCTGGAAAAGGCACTCCAAATCATCCAGACTCAGGGCATCAACGTCATGTATGTCCCGCCACCGGTGGTCCTCGCCTTTAGCAAGCACCCGCTGGTCGACAAATATGACCTCACGTCGCTCAAGGTGCTGCATTCCGGCGCGGCTCCGCTAAGTAGAGAACTCACCGAGGCGGTGTGGAACCGGCTCAAGATTCCTGTGAAGCAAGGTTTCGGCTTGTCGGAGACGAGTCCCGTCGTGCACTGCCAGACGATAGACGAGTGGGCTAAATTCATGACTTCTGTGGGGAAGTTGATTCATAACATGGAGGCGAGGATTGTGGACGAGGATGGGAGGGATGTCACAGATGGTGAGGTATGTTTAATGCCCCCTTTAATATCTTGAGAATGACGATGTGTAAGTGTGGCGAGGCTGATACTCTTTCACAGGCCGGAGAACTGTGGGTCAAGGGCCCGAATGTCTTCCTGGGCTACCTGAACAACCCAGACCGCACCAAGGACGCCTTCTCGCCTGACGGCTACTTCAAGACTGGCGACGTCTTTCGCCGCGATAAGTATGGGAATTACTACTGCGTAGATCGTCTCAAAGATTTGATCAAGTATAGTATGTTACTTCCCCTCTTACCTTTTGGCTATTCATGTTTGAGATAAACGGGGAGCATGCGATTTAACACCACACCCTCCATGCAGAAGGATTCCCTGTCCCACCGGCTGAGCTCGAAGGCATCTTGGTCGGGCATTCTCATGTAGCCGACGCGTGCGTAATCGGGGTTGAAGATCGGGCTCAAGCGACAGAAGTGCCGCGGGCCTATGTAGTCCTCCGAGCAGGGTTGACAGCCGACGACAACAAGGCGCAGGAACTTGCAGACTGGGTGGCTGCGCAGGTGGCACCGCACAAGAAACTGCGTGGCGGCATCCGCTTTGTGGACGAGGTTCCGAAGGCGGCCAGCGGCAAGATTCTGAGGAGGTTGATGCGAGATCAAGCCAAGAAGGAGGAGCGCGCCGAGGGCGCCAAGCTGTGATGTTTTTCTTTTCTTTCCCAACGTTTTTAGTCAATGAAACACCACAATGCAACACAGGACTTTGAGCTCTCCCAAAAAATAGAGGCTGCCCTTACTTGTCCACCTAAAGTAAGCCTGCACAAGTCGTTGTCCATTCACAATATTTACATGACTGGCCGAGAAGAAATCCTCTATTCAAGCTGGGCATCAGGAAATTTGTAACAACGGCTTGATGAAAAATAAAATATGTTATATTAGACTCTTTATTGTACTATACCTGAGAGTTTAGACAAGCACTATAGTATTGTAATCTGGTTTTATAGTGACTTGGAAGTTACTCTGTTTTTTTGTCCGTAGGGTATCCGTATAGTAAAGTAGCATAGGAGTCTTTCTTTGGGCCGTTTATGCGTGTTTTCTCCGCCCCCTCTTATTTTTCATGACAGAATTCCCCGAACCATGTCATTGCCCTTTGGACTGGCGATCGCTTCATTTCATTCCAGCCTGACGGCCTGGCAATGTAACGGGATCAACTTGTCAGTCCTCTTGTATTTGGTTCTAGTTTGGCCAATCAATCCATCTCCATCCATGTTGTGGGCATAGCTTCCAAGGCCTTGAAAGCAACACCTGAATCCCCTCGTACCTTGGATCCTCGGTGCCCTTAGGCTCCAAGGAGATGGATGGTGGCCCTGCTCGAAGCGAGGGGATAAGGCATCACAGCAATAGCGGCAATGATATGGTGGGCGAGCTGGAGAAGGGAGTTGTCGAAGTAGAAGGGAATGAACAGGATCTTCTCGCAGCTCAAGGATGGATATAAAAAGGGCGGGAGTTCCTCTGCAAAATACCAAGATTAAAACTCGGCATCAAGACACCTTCATCAACAACTCTAGCAACAACAACAACTTTACCTTGCCTACCTTTTATAATACCACCGGGTCACACACACAACACACAAACTCACAGTCAAGATGAAGGCCTGCAAATACGTAAGCCATCACCATGCATGCCTCAGCCACTTCACCACAAATGCAACGCTTTTTTACTAACATGTTCTGGCGGCCGGGGGACGCAGCTCGCTTTCGCGCCGCTTCTCCTTGCCACCACTGCCCTGGCAAGCCCCATCGCTACCGCGGAGGACCTCGAGGCTCGCGGGCCGAGCTGCACGAATGGCAGCTACACCGGCTGCGTCCGGTTCTTCCCGAGCTTCTGCACGCTCCAGTGTGCCGGTGCGGCCTGGAAGGACCAGCTTCCGTGCTTGATTGGCTGCCTCAACGGCGCCTAGCAGTCGTGCATGGAGAACTGCAAGTGAGGAACTAAGCTCATCAAAATTGGATGATGGATGGGATGTTGCGGGTTTCCCTTTTTTTCTAAGGATGGATATGTTCGAGGTGACGGTAGCTAGCTAACTGTAACGTTAGTGCGTGGTAGCTTAAGTTTTGGACAAGTTTTGGGATAACGATTATACTTGATAATTTGGGAGATGCTGTCTGTAAATTTTGTTAGTCGGCACAAAGTCTTGAGCGGAATGGTTTTGATGTTCTCTTCTATGCCCATGATGACTGGTATGTGAAAGGCTGTGGCCAGGTTCTGTTTTCCCCAGGTCCATAAATATACGGACGTAGTTTTGCCGTGTTTTCGTGAAACTGAATATATTACCGAGTGATATCAATAAATATCTATTGTCCTTTTTGATTATAAAGGTTGGCTCAATTCAAAAGTGAACCAGGCAACCAGGGTTACTTGCATGAGACAGGTACCTTACCCACCATGTATGTAGACTGATGCCAGGAGCAAATAAGGTTGGCAGCCGTTATCGCAACATGCGCTGTCGTTGGCTGCCCAATTGGATTGGCTACAGGGCTTCAGCCTTTGTCAGCCTCGCAGGTCGGTCCCGCATTCTGGGCCCCAATCGGTTTTCCCCCAGAATGCAAGATTGAGTCACCAAGTTAGATTTCGATGCCCGCACTTTGAATGCACGCCTCGTGGAAATTCGTCTTCCGGTCTGTTCGACTACAACGACGACTGACCACGCAAGCACTGGAAATTCCAGCTACCCGTCCTCCCGCGCTCGCCACCACCCTCGAGGCCCAACGAAGATTCGCAACTGGTTCCCCCAAGCTCCGGGCCCCAATCATCGCTGTCGCATACTCAGGCCCAGCAGACATGGCGCCCAAAGCCCCCAAGTTCGAAATCAAGTATGTTTACCCCTCCAAAGAGGCATGCCCTTGTTCTCGTTTTCTTCTACCCCACGATGTCTGGAGGCCATGAAGACCGAATGGACCTGGCACCCTCGCCTACTTCGTCGCATTTTTTTATACATACATATACATACATCCCTCTTGACTCCTCCATCATGGACACCACTACCCCGCTTGTCAAGAATGAAACTGACTGAGACGCAACAGGACCCCAAAGGGCACCAAAGACTGTACGCCGCCGCCGAAACCATGCGAACTTGTCCGAGTCTTGGCTGATCATACGTAGGGGATGGAGTTGACATGGTAGTACGAGAGAAGATCTTCTCGACCATTACCGATGTCTTCAGTATGTCTTTAAGAGACTGTGTCCAACTGGGAGGGGTTTGTTATTGACTCTACTGGCAGAGCGTCACGGCGGCACCACAATCGACACTCCGGTGTTTGAGTTGAAGGGTTTGTGGTCTTCTACACTTTTGTTGCTGGGCATGTCGCTAACCAAAACCTAGAAATCCTCGCCGGTATGAGACACCACTAAGGAAGTTCGCTCGACTAGGTTTCACTGACGACGAGGCTGGGATAGGAAAATATGGAGAGGACAGCAAGCTCATTGTTAGTCCACCTGCATCAGCTATACCATAACCCGAAACTGGGGCTCAGCTGATATGTTTTGATTAGTACGACCTGGCGGATCAAGGAGGCGAGCTCTGCAGCTTGAGATATGACCTGACCGTCCCCTTTGGTATGTGCAAGGATACCGTTCTTACTCACTGACACTAATATCCCGTTCAGCCCGTTATCTGGCGATGAACAAGCAAATCACTCAGATCAAACGCTACCACATCGCCAAGGTCTATCGTCGGGATCAACCGGCTGTCAGCAAGGGCCGAATGAGGGAGTTTTATCAATGCGACTTTGATATTGCAGGAGTCTTTGACCCAATGATTCCGGATGCTGAGATCATCAGGATCATCAACGAGGTCTTCGACAGCCTCGGCTGGCAAGGGACATACACCATCAAGCTCAACTCTCGCAAAATCCTCGACGGTATCTTTCAAGTTTGCGGCGTGCCCGAAAACCTACTCCGGCCCATTTCCTCCGCTGTCGACAAACTCGACAAGATGCCATGGACCGACGTCCGTAAGGAGATGGTGGAGGAGAAGGGCCTTGCGCCAGAAATCGCTGATAAGATCGGCAAGTGGGTTGTGCTCAAAGGACAGCGAGATCTCCTTGAGAAACTGCAGCAAGATGAGGAACTCGCGGCAAACCCGTCTATGCAGCAAGGTTTCGCTGACTTGGACGCGCTGTTCACCTACTTGGAGTTTTTCAATGCCCTTCACACCGTCTCCTTTGATCTTTCTCTCGCCAGAGGGCTGGACTATTATACAGGAGTTATCTACGAGGTCGTGACAGAGGGTTCAGCCCCTGCCGTCTCTGCCTCCGAGGCTGCTGCTTCTGCTGAGTCCGGAGCCAAGTCATCCAAGAAGAAGGGGCCAAAGTCTACGGACCCTGATGCTGACCGGTCTGATGACCCGACTCTTGGAATTGGCTCTGTTGCGGCAGGTGGCCGGTATGATAGCCTTGTGGGCATGTTCTCTGGGAAAACCCAGGTGCCCTGTGTGGGTATTTCCTTCGGCATCGACCGGATATTTTCCATCACCAAAGCAAGAATGACGACTCAGAAACAGACCCAGAAAGCAAGGAAGAACCATGTCGACGTGTTTGTCATGGCGTTTGGTGGTGGAAAGGATTTCACAGGGCTGCTCAAGGAGCGAAGTGAAATCGCTGCCCAGCTATGGGATGCGGGGATAAAGGTAAGTTTATTTCCCTCTCCATTCATTAGTGGAAGCTGACAGTTTGAAAAGGCCGAGTTTCTCTACAAGGTGAAGCCGAAGCTTCCAAACCAGTTCAAGGCTGCCGAGCAGAATGGTGTTCCATTTGCTCTCATTTTAGGCGAGGTGGGTTCTCCTAACGAACTATTTTGTCCCGTTTCTAGAAGCTGGCGCTTGCAACTAGTCTGCGTCTAGTTCTTTATCATGAGCGCTCCTGTGGATACTAACTTTGAACTACAGGACGAGCTTGCGCAAGGCAAAGCGCGGCTGAAGGAAATGGGTCTCCCCGACGACCACCCGTTGAAAGAGGGCGAGCTTATAAGTCTTGCAAACCTCACCGAGGAGGTACAGCAGCGAATCACACAGAAGAAGCACCTGGATTCGATTACGCAGCAAGCGGAAGGTCTGAGAGTTGTTCACGGCATCAAGGGTGAGGCTGTGAAGGCCGTAGCGGCTGACTCGACGGCCGTTGATTCGGTCGAGGTCGCGCCAGCAACCGCTGAGCCAGCAGCCGCTGAGCCCGCAACCATTGACCCAGTGACAACTGAGCCAGCTCAATAGTTTGGTGGAGAAGTTCAGTGATACCTGTCATGTCACAGACAGTCGTCATCCCACCACAAAAGTTGTGATTGGCACAATACAACAAAAGAATAGATTTGCCAGCGTCAGATAGACTTGCTGAAGGTCTCATCACAACTTTTCGTCCCATGTCTTTTCATGTGATGAAAACGAATCTGCAACTCGGGCTCCATTTTCTCAAAAATAACACCCTCTCACACAAAACCCTAGGCTCGGCAAGGGCCCAAGCGGGCAGGATTGCAACCAAAATCTGCAGCAGAATTGTCAAAGCTTTTTTTTGTGTGATCACGGGGATGTTGAGTCTGGGGGGGGGGGGGGGGGGGGGAGAACGGGCAATTGTTTCGACTGCTCCTCAAATGGTTGCGTGTTGAATGTCTAGATTTGCGTCAAGAAGAAACGTGATGTGATGAAGAATCTTCAGCAGATAGGCTGGAGACATTAATTTTAATTTTTTTTTCGAGGCGCCCCAGCCAAGTTTTGTTGTGGTTCACCGACATTGCGCCTGTTAATTATGACACAGGATGTGCCTTATTTGTGTGACGGTTCTTCCTATCGACAAGAAGAGGAAGCAACTCTCTCTTCCCGTACTTGCCCCTCCTTCTGCTTCGACCGCCCGTGTCGCCCGCCCCTCATCAGAGTTGCACTCGCTCACTGCAGATTGCAACCTGGAAGCGGGGTGTGGAGTATGAAGAGGGAATGGGACGTGTTGATAGAGAGCCCATGATGGATAGGGATCCCGCCCGCTGGTCAATGCTTCCTTTTCCAGGGGTCAACGCGTCAGCCGTGCCAGACAGCCCGCTCAACCCTGAACCCTTCTTCACATCATATCTATCTTTTTTTTCTCTTTGCGGCGTGCCACCAGGGAACGAGCGCATGAATCATCAGCGCGGGTTCTTGAATTACCTTCATTTTCCCTCGACCACAAATATGACCGTCCGTAATATTCAGCTATAAAAAGAAAGACGAAATATCAGAAAACCGGAGGCGGAACCGCGCGCGTGGGCTTGGGGCTGAGAAGAAAAAGCGTCGGGCGCGAACAAAGTTGGTGAAATTGCGCTGCAGAATTTAATGAGATGCGGCGGCGGCGGCGATGGATGGATGTCACCAAGTACAGATGCCAGATCTGACGGAAAACAGGCCGATGGTTCTATGGTAAGGTGTGTGTGAAGGTAGGTACTGGCAGTAGGTACATGTGCATACACGGAGAGCACGCATACCTCGTGAAGAAGAAAAGCCCCGCAAAGGTCTCCTGATGCCACGGTGATGCAGATTAAATTATCAAGAGAAGAAGGAGCACATACCTACACACCAGCACAAAGCTGACTGATACCTCCGAAGTCGAGATTCATCAGAGGCCAGACGGCGAAGGCGGGGGACAAAAAGGGTCCACGACTCCACAGGCTACAGCCAAAGCGTCACTTCCATTCATGCTCCTTCAAAAGTTCAGATCACAATCCGGCGTCTGTGCACCCGTCTCCCGGGCCTCTCTCAAAACGATGGCACGATGCTGTCAGTTGTCGAGGGTCCATCTATGCCGAAAGTTGAACGAGGGCTGGGCTCGTGAGCTTGTCTCGCCGAAGGAAGGGGCAGAGAAGAGGCCCAAGGGGGGGGGAGGACTGTTCCGGGGACGAAAAGATGGACATCCTACCAGCCAATCGAGGCCGCAGTTTCCCAGAAAGTGACTAGCGTTCTTATTAGCGGCGTCGGCCGTCTCAGGGGGGAGAAGGGGCAAAGGTGGCTCGAGCCCCTGGCTTTTGGCTGGCAGATGCTGGCTAGCAGCCGCAAGCACAAGCCCTTCCCGGACCCTGGCGTTCGGCAAGATGCCCTAACCCCCATCCCTGCATCGACGGGGTTCGACACCAACCTCGATTCTGAAAAGATCCCCGGACAGTGGTCCCCACGGGTCTCAGTTCCACTGTCATGGCCCTTTTCGCAGCCTTTTTGTTTTTGTTTTGCACGTCGGTCGTTACCGGCGGCGCACATTCTAGCCTGCGAAATTTGCACTTGGGCCACTGGTGCCATGCAGCTAAAAGGACGACAGTGAGCCAACCTGCATTGAGACCAAGTGCCTGCAGCTTTCAGGTTGCTCTGCCTGAGTCTGACCGATTAAAGAAAGCTCTCCCTCCTCCCCTTTCTCTTGTTTGGGAAGATTTTGGGTTTTCCTTGCTGCTGCTTGCTTGTTTGCTTTCTTGGACTTGGACTCTCTCAGATCTTGCTCGCTCGCCCTGTCCAGTCCAGTTTCACTCCTTCCACTTCCTCCGGGACTCTCTATCTGTGCAATACTTCACTGTACTTGTACACGACCACCAGACCACTCACCTACCTACCTACCGTACGCACACACGCACGCTCGCATAATAGTTTCCTCAAACTTGCAGACGTCGACACAGTCACTGTCACATTCCCTCATCAGCCACAGACACTCAGCGTCTGGTCGCCGACGTCGAATCCAAGAGTCCCACTCGTTGTTGGCTGGTCGTATTCACCCGCCTGACTACCGCGCCCATCCCAACTCTGGTACCTTTCCGGCCCGTGTTTTGGCAACCGATTCCCCGGAGGACCCTTGGGGGGGGGGGGGGGGGGGGGGGGGGGGGGGGGGGGGGGGGGGGGGGGGGGGGGGGGGGGGGGGGGGGGGGGGGGGGGGGGGGGGGGGGGGGGGGGGGGGGGGGGGGGGGGGGGGGGGG
>JAPDFK010000472.1:0-28728 GCA_027569635.1 Lasiosphaeriaceae sp. G1095 | reverse complement strand
CCCCCCCCCCCCCCCCCCCCCCCCCCCCCCCCCCCCCCCCCCCCCCCCCCCCCCCCCCCCCCCCCCCCCCCCCCCCCCCCCCCCCCCCCCCCCCCCCCCCCCCCCCCCCCCCCCCCCCCCCCCGAGACTGTCATACCCGGTCCGAAATGGCTTCTGCGAATGGTAGGACCCGTGCCCAAGTAAGGACGATAGGGAGTCCAATGGCCACGACGAGAAGAATGATGCTACCCATCTCTGGTTAGTGACGTGGAGCACGCAATAAATACATGGCACAGAAAGTGCTTACCCAAATTTCGACTCATTTACATCTTCCGCGTACAAAGCTGTCATCCCATTCCAACTGCTCAGGTACGAGTTTTCCACAACAAGTGAGGTCCGATTGAGCTGACGGTCGCTGAACGTCAGCTGGTACGCCGGTGGCCTCGGATCAACCTTATCCAGCGCGACCGAGTAAGTCCACTTAGGAGGCACCGCCTTGCTCCCGCTGACACTCAGCTGCCAGTAGCCTTCGAGCTTGGCGATGCTCTCCTCGGGACACTTGGAGCTGAAGCACCACGCCACAGACGTCAAGAACGGCGTGTCCTTGGCATAGCAGCTCGGGGATGTCGCCGGTGCCAACGGATCAAAGGGCTTCTTGGCCGCTTCGAGGTCGGAGCAGTTTAGCAAGTAGGGCCTGAAGGCCTGGAGACAGGATTGGGCGCAGATGGGGTCATAAGGGTAGTTGCCGTAGCCGACGAGGAAGTCCTGCGCGAGAGCAGGGCTGCCAAGCAGGATGAGGAGGAGGCATCGTGCAAGAGTTGGGACTCTCATGGTGATGATAACCAAGTGCCAACTGCACGGTGAGCGAGAGAGCTCTTCCTGTTGAAGGCGATGAGTTGGGGGAATCGAGTCGAGCGA
Organism: Lasiosphaeriaceae sp. G1095; assembly: GCA_027569635.1. Classification (NCBI taxonomy): domain Eukaryota; kingdom Fungi; phylum Ascomycota; class Sordariomycetes; order Sordariales; family Lasiosphaeriaceae; species Lasiosphaeriaceae sp. G1095. The sequence continues at coordinate 27,831 of JAPDFK010000472.1, read as the reverse complement.
GGAAGCTTGTGGAGGGAAGCTGCGAAAGAGATGTGGGAGACGCGAACCAAAGGGGAAAAAGATGTAGGGTATTTGGTCTAGACTGCAACCTCCGCGCGCTCAGAAGTATGTCCCGAATGGTAACCCAGTGACAATAGCGTCACAGCCTTGTCGCCTGTAGGTGTGCTTATGGGTGTCTTCGCGCAGAAGGGGGCGTCCTAGGGCTTGGCGACGATTGGCTTGAGAGCCTTGCTCTGCAGTACGGATGGAGGCTTGGCATGCATAGACTGGGGAGTTATTGTCCCAAAACGCTTTGATGCATTGGAAAAAGCTGTTCGCCCGCTGCTGTGGCGGCGGCACGAGACCTGAACCACCGAACCACCTCCGGCCGGGCGGTGCGGTGCGGGGTTGGGGGTTGGTGTCGAGGAGGCCCCCCCTCCAAAAAACTACAGATTCGCGTCTGTGACAGGAAGAAAATGGAGCCGTCTAGCAAAGCGGCCCTATTGTAAAGGAAAAAGTCGGCTTTTTGAACCTGAAATTTCTTAAAGAGGGTAGGTTCATCACGTGCTTATAGCATAGACTCCTTGAAAGTACTCATCTCATAATACTATAGTAGCGGATCCTGATACTATCAGCTCACTACGCCCGTATAAAATAATACTGTATGATATGAGGTAGGGCCGTTATTACTACTCTTATTAATGGTGTTGTGATTATGGCTGAAGAAGCTCAATGGGGATAAAAGCACTCACAAGTTATCTGATCTTGGGGATGTGGCTTGCTAAAATTGTGGTTAAGCAGTCAAATTGTCTGTGCGGGCGGCGCCGGGCGCGCATGATATCAAGTGGTTCGATTATAATGTTGGGTGAGCTGGCCCCAAAGCACCCCCAGTACCTGTGAGACCCATTAGGCAGGCCGCCGTCGTCAATGGAACACCCGACCATCAGTAACGCCTCTCCGGAAATTTTGACTAGATAGCTACACCTACTGTGGGATGACAGCCATCTCACCATAACTACAGCCCACCGCCTCGCCCCTCTGGCCACGTCATGCCATGCAAAGGCTCAAGCTAATTATCCTTCAGCAAGCAGCAAGTTTGGTTTCTTTCGCTTCTCCCGCCGACCAACGAGCTTTCCATTCAACAACAATAATGCCGAATGTCCCCTTACTCTGACTCGGATTTATTAGAGCTTCGTCGACAGCATCAGCCCCACCGCCAGATCCTGCAGGCACCATCGTACTTTTGACAGAGATATAATAACAGCTGCTTCGATATGGAGAGGCTAAAATCTGATTTTGTTCATAAGCTTTCCGATAGTACGTGCACTGCCTGGAGAGACGGCGTGGCATTCGCCTGCGAGTGGCGGCTCATCGTCCTACGCTTATTCTTCGACTACATCGGCGCAAATAGATTTGCTCACATCCTGGTTCTCGTCCTTCTCTGGCCATTTGGACCCCGAAACGACAGATTCGGAGTCTTTCGCGCCATCTATCCGGTCTACCTCTGGCTCTGCGGATACGGCTCTGCTGGCAAAGCCATGTTCTCGATCGTCTGGTATGGATTGCCGGCCCTGGCGCACGTTTCTGCGATTGCTTTGTGCTGTCAACTCTACCACTGGGTCCATGTCAAATTTCCCGCGGGTTTCTTCGCTGTGTCGGTTCGCGTGATAGCGCTGGTTGCCGCAAAGGCAGTTACGGACTTTTCCTTGCCGTACCTACAGAAGGTGACGCTCTCGACTACCGGGGAAATTCTAAAGGCCATGATGCCTTCCAGCGGGTTAATTCTGTTCCAGTTCCTGCTCCTTCAGCGGCGAGAGCAACAGGAGCTTGCTCTTGCCAAGTCCCGAATTCTCCCTGGAGACGTTTTGGACTTGGTGTACACGCCCCTCGGTGAAGGAGAGATCAGGCTTGTTCACTTTGCCCCAGACCCCGCGAAAGGTACCTTCAAATACAGTTTAGTCACGACAAAGCTGGACAGAGCACCAAACTACCATGCGATATCATACGTCTGGGGAGAAGAAGGGATGACCCACAAATTGGCGATCGGGGGTAAATGGCTGAGGATCACACCGAATACGTTCGAAATACTACACAGCCGCGTCCCATGCTGGTCTTCACCGGCAGGAGGAGCATACTATTGGATCGACTCGGTCTGCATTAATCAAGGAGATCTCGGCGAGCGAAGTCGACAGGTGGAACTGATGGGGTCAATCTACTCTGGAGCTGATGATGTCATATCATACCTCAAACCTGACGACCCGGACGGCGTCGACGTTGCCTCGGCTTTCTTCTTCAACCTTAGAGTCGACGTTGTCGAGCAAAAACGCCGTCTTTACGGACCACCAGCTTTCGGACTTGGCTCTTCCAACTCCATTTTGATGGCAGGCTTCAAGTCCATCATGACCACAACGTTGAACGTGGTACCGTCGCCGGGATGGCAGGCCCTGTCTCGGGTGTTCAGCAATCCATACTGGACCCGCATGTGGATCTTCCAGGAAATTGTGCTTGCACGAAAACTTCGAGTCTATTACGGCGATGCCGAATTCGAATGGAGACACTTGGCACGATTAGCTGGGAACGGGCCGAAGGATGAGCAGTTCATCGACTTTTCCGAGGTAAATATGGTCAAGGGAGAGGGAATGGAAAGCAGCCGCCATAGAATCCTCCATACGCTCATACATCGAAGGAATCATGAAAAGGGCGCCGCCCACGAGTTTGGGGACCTGCTAATGTCGTGCCGCCGATTGTCGGCCAGGGATCCGAGGGACAAGGTATATGGCCTACGTGGCTTGCTGGGGCCGGAGGCATGGCCCGCTACCATAGCTATAGATTACGCTACATCAGTCGAGACGCTGTACATGAGTGTGGCCACTTACCTCGTCACTCTTGACGATCCGGAGTGGCTCATTTGCATGGCGAGTCCCGGGTATTCGCAAAGAGCAACGAACGGACCGCAAAAATGCGCGGATCGGCGGAACAAATCACCAATAATATGCGACTGCCTCGACCTACCTACCTGGGTTCCGGACTGGAGACAACAGTACCCGAAATGGGTACTCCCGAAAGCACTGCTCAAGCCTTCTTCTCAGACGGGCGCCGTCAGAGAGCGCATGGCAACGTACATTTCTGGCCAGGCTCTCTCGGTATTTTCATGGCACGCCGGACGCATCGTCAAACTGACGCCGCTTCCATTCCCAACCATCACTACCATGCACGACGTGAGTCAGTTAGCCCCCGAAGCAGAGAACTATTTTCGAAATCTCAGCTCCCTGCTTGAGACGATGAGCACCGTCCCGAGAAACTATCATACGGGAGAGAGGGCTAGTGAAGCCCTGGCACGGACCCTCATGCCTATGAGTTGCAGCGTCGATGAGATCGCCGCCTTCACGGCCTCATGGGAGGTTTACGAATCCTTTCAGTCGCGTTTAAGAAGGCTCACGCATAGTTTTGCGATAAACTCTTTTAAAGAGGGGATAACATTCGGGACACTAATGAGGGAACTCACGGATGCGTTAACGGCGGCGGGAGCGGATAGGTTCTTGAGCAGGATGACGCCGTGTGATATGAGATGCCTAGCTATCTTGGACAAAGGTCATTTCGCTCTCGTTCCCCGGTATTCGGAAGTTGGAGATGTAGTCCATGTGTTTCGAGGGGCCGAGTCATTCTTTGTACTAAGACGCAGGGAGGGAGGTGGCTTTGAGCTCGTCGGGGACTGTTATGTTCATGGAGGAGTTGATCCTGAAGGCGAGGCGGAGCGAATCGAGATTCATTGATGGCCCAAAGCGGAGGAAATTTACATTTTGAGAGCGTGACCAGTCCAAGAGTTTACGACACCAGTCAATTCAAATCCCACTGTCTTGCTTCTGCAGTACCCCGAACCGGGGCAAAGACATAAAGAGCAGGGGCAAGGAACGGTTTCTAAGATAATTAGGACATAGAGTCTTGTGCCGTAATTGGGTGTAGGCTAGCACAAAATAATACAAAGATAGAAAGACCGAATTTCGCTGTTTGTAACGCAGGTGAGGTGAGCGTTGGTTACAGTCATCGCCCAGGTCACGTCTGCGAACTCGCTTGCTAGTCTAGGCTATGAGAATTAAATATTAGACCTAGGCGGGGGTATTGTCAAATAATTAATTACAGCGAAATCCATCCAAATGCAGACGAAAAGGCGTCAATTGATGCGGAACCACCGAATTAGTGTTTAATTGTGTGTAACCGCGTTGCGTTGTGTTTTCGTAGAAAGCCCTTCAAAGTCCGCATCTGCGTGCTCAGGAGTTTCTTGAGGGAAGCCAATTATGATCCACGGAGCACTTGATGTGTGTGTGGCGTGAAGAGCGGTGCGCCCAAAAAAGGGGCCGTTCTCAGGCCACCCTGAGACCAGTCTATAAGTGGCCTAGTTACAACCGAATCCCCTGCTCTCGCTGGGCAACTCCCAGCCTCGCCCACCTTCAGGCACTCCGGAAGCACACAACCCGGCATTGGTGCTTCAAACACTTCTTTAGCGCGGCCGATGTGTTTGACCTTACGGCATAGCTTCCGGCAACGCATGCCAACATGTACTCACACACTGGAACACCCCGTTCTAGACTACGTCGTGACACAACCTTGTTCAAAGTCGTTACTCTAATTACTTACCTTATTGTCAGAAATATTGTCAAGATTTTGGGGTCAAATTGATCGGTGGAAAAGAAGTGATTGATTGATCTGTCTTTTGAGCCTGGAGACGGTCATCTATTTCTGTCCCCTCCACGAGCGTGAGTAGTGTATTGGCACCAAATCATTATCGTACACGGTAATTGATGGTCTATTAATTTCTCCTGTAGACTCAAGCCTGAATGCCTGAAGCTCAACTGCTCCCTTCCCAACTTGAAAAGGGAACACTTAGCGCCGAAAAAGTTGTTAAGCTGTGAATAATAGCCAGGCGTCTCATTCGCCGCGGAACATCCGCGCCCCAGCCTAGCTGCGCATCGACACGCCACCATCAGCTAGTCTAATTAATTGCCGGAGTCTACGCCTTGCCATGTCTCAAGCCACCGACTGACCGGGACAGTCTGTGCTCAGGGGGGGGGGGCACTCGTTGGACACCCAAAATGGTCCACATCTCCCTTCTCATTTGGCTCGGAATGCCAATGGCAATCAATCCCAGCGTCCTACGTGGTTGCAGCAAGGTTAATCGAAATGTCGGATACAGCAACTCCCGACTACCTCACGACTGTCTGGTCCTTCGTGTGTGCGTCGGGACTCTGCATCGCGCTGCGCATGCTAGCCCGGCACAGGCGGGGCACCTCTTTCTGGTGGGACGACATCCTCATCGTCCTGTCATGGGTTTGCCTGGCCATCGGAGCAATATCCATTCAACTCTCGACCGCCCGAGGTCTCGGCCGCCATGTGTCCGACATCAGCATGGAGGATCTCAAGACCATCCTCTTTTACTGCGCCGTCATCGCCCCCTCGGTAACCATCGCCGCGTCGGTGTGGTCCAAGATATCCTTTAGCCTATCGCTCTTGAGGATATCCTCGACTGGTTGCACCGAGGCCATTAGGTACACCATCTGGGGCGTCATCGCCAGCCTGTCGGCCTTGCTCATCGTCGCTGTCATCATGCTGCTAGCAACATGCAAGCCCATCCAGAAAAATTGGCAGCCAGACGTTGAGGGGGAGTGTCTGAGTGTTACAGCGAGGGTTGTCGGTGCACAAATTGTCGCAGGTACGGATGGATCCCTTTCATTATCAATACACGGTTGAGGCTAATTAATCCATCGATTGTCGACTATTCTAGCATACTCGGGGATCACGGATCTCATTCTGGCCGCTCTACCGTGGAAAATCATCATCTGTCTGCCCATCACGAGAAAAGAGAAGATCTCGCTGGGGATTGCCATGAGTCTCGGTTTCTTGTCCGTCGCACTAATTATTATAATACCTTTTCTCTCTTCATCCACTAACCGTTCCAACAGTTCCGGTATTGCGTCGTTTGTCAAATGCGCACAGGTCAAATTGATGGTTGACCCTGATTTCTCCTGTCAGCTAACCCCCTGGTCTCCTTGGGAGCGGTGGCGGAGTAACTATTTCCTCGGTGAGCTAACAAAGTTTGATTCTAGATTCGGCTTGGCAGCTCTGTTTCTGGTCATTCTTCGAGCCCACATTGACCATGATCGCGGCTTCCATGTCGATCTTCCGAGTGTTCCTCCGAGATGGTATACAGGCAAAGCGGCCGAGGGGGCAAGAGCCGGGCTCTACGGTGGAGGATTCAACGTTGGAGAGCGTCGGGACCGTTCATTAATCGGTCGGTAGGGGTAGCCTAGAACGGCCACAACAATTTCAGTACTCACCTGGTGGTCATAAGGGTGGGTATTGGAGAGTCTTGGTCAGCGGCCAAATTACTACTCCATTCACTACGACTTACATTCCAGCCGAGACGCGCACTATGCCGACACCCAGGCCCGCGTCGGCGGCCTCAAAGACGACCACAGGCATATATAGACCTAGCGCTTGGCTCGCAGATTTATGTAACATGTTTGGCTTTGCATTGCCTATAAAAAGCGGGCCTAGAGTCGATTTTTGCCCAATTGATTTATCTGTAATTTGATTGGCTTAGTTATTCTTCATCGATGGGATGACCGAGAGCGCTGCCTCTTCCACCCCGCCAGCGAAATTCGACAGAAACACCGCAAAATCCGGCAGAAATGCCGCAAAATTTCGCCATGGATCTAAATCTAACACATGACATTATCTCAGCCGTTATCTCGAGCGAAGAATGCATCACAGCTCTCGAGAGTTTCCTTCACATTAACACTCAGGGGTTGAGAGTGTCCGCGGAGGTGTCAATTGACACCCCAAAACAGCCAGCCGAGTTGAAGGAGATATCACGGAAGGTCCGAGAGTTCTCTTCCCAAGTCTCTCAGTTGCGAGCTACAATGAGATTCAGCCCGCATGCCGCAGCCGACGAGGATGTAGACTCCTTCATCACGACATTGGAGACCCTCGCGAATGACCTAGAGTGCCATCTTGGAACCCAAATTCAAGGCTCCCAAAGCCCAGCGTCACAATCGCGTTCATCCGACCGAAATACAGCACCAGAATCTCGGCAGCTGGAGGCTTTAAGAAACCAATTAATCCATGTTCGTAGCGATCTGATCCGAGCCTTGGGATCATTGGCAAGATTACAGCAGTGCGTTTCTTCCATTTTATCGGTAAGGTACAAGGTACTTTAACAGACAGACTTAACTACAGACGAAGTCCCGTTCAGCCAGCGAAAAAGACTGGAGTTCGATGCTCGGATGGGAGAAATACTCCGAGGCACTCCATCCTCCCGCGGCAGCACCGAGGAGATGGCAAGGAGAAAGATGTCTAGCCCTAGGAGCATGCCGGCTTCTCAGCAGTTTGACACTGGCAGATAGACCACAGAAGCAGACCCTGGCAGAGACTGTACTGCAGAATTGCCGCGAATCTTGCCATTGCCGATGCCACAGCCTCCTCCACCTCAAGACGCCACAATTGTTTCAGCATCTGTTTGGCCTCCTGTTCTTCAGTCATTGCGGGATAAACCCCCTTGCGGCCTGCGACTCGGCAAGCTGTCGCCGACGAGTCAGTATCAGTATCAGTATCTGCTATTTCTTCCCGATATGGCTTCTATGGATCGGCATCCCCTTCGCTGCCACTTTCACTGGAAATATCTTCAGCATTTCTGTGACAGTCCCGCGGGTTATACCGGCGGATGCACCAATATGGAAGCTTATGTATACCGGCAACATCGAGGGGGTCCGAGAAGCATTGCGCAACAGCACCCCGTCTCCATTTGGCACCTATGACAGCGGGGTCAGCGTTCTTCATGTAAGCTTGAATTCCATTCCTGTGTCCTCTTCGAGGCGTTTCGTTGTTGGATATTGCTGATTTGGCCCTCTCCTCACAGTACGCACTCTGGGTAAAGAATTTACCAATCATGAGGCTCATGATTGATCAGGGCGCAGACTTATACCTCCGGGACAAGGAAGGCATGTGCGTAATAGCGATGCAGCGGATTTTGTGCCCAAAGCTTATTCCCTCCTAGCTCCGCCGCAGATCGTGCCTGGGACATTATTCTCAGCAACCCCAATGGCGCGCTCGAAAGAGAGCTTCGCGATATGTTTTCCAGAGGCGCAGAAAACTACCTAGACGATCGGGAGTTCTCCTTGCTCCACAAAGTCGCTGTCGGCCTCTTGCCCCTCGATGTGGCGACATGTATCTCTCTGAACCCTACTGCCCTGGACAAGCCCGACAGTCTTGGCAGAACGCCCCTGTTCTATGCGGCTACGCTTCAAGAACCCAGAGCCTTCCTTGCGCTCATCCAAAATGGTGCCCACCTCGGTCAAACTGATGCAGGAGGCCAGACGTCGCTCCATGCCGCCGCTGCAGCTGACCGGGGGACATGTGTAAGAGAGCTTTTGGCAGCTGGTGCATCGGTGAATGCCGCCACTGTCAAGGGACATACAGCACTGCACGAAGCCGTCTGCTCGGGGAGCGAGGAGTGCGTTCGACTGTTGCTAGCCCATGGTGCGGCTTGCAGTGCAGAGGACTGGCTTGGACGTCAACCTCTGTATTTCGCCTCGACAATGGGCTACGCGAATATGGTCCCATTACTCGTCGGCGGCGGGGCTAATGTTAACGCTAGGAGGTTGAACAACAGCACCGCTCTGAGGGAAGCTTGTTATCTCCGACACGAGGATGTTGCCCGGAGCCTTGTCTCGCTCGGGGTGTCGACAAGTTGCTTGGTAAATGTTAATTGCTGTATAAAGCATGAAGAGCCGGCGTGCCGCTGTCAGTCATTTATGGAGGAGCTTCGAAGTATGGAGACTGTGTCTCGGAGCTGAGGAAGGCGGTAGTAAACCTTTAGGTCCCAAGCACATGCATGCAACAAATGGTAAATACATATTAGACTAGGTCTAATTACAATGTGCTCGACTTGCATGGCTTCTATTCATCGTCGACTGACATTGTCTTATAAGAGCTGGACTACTTGACTTCTGAAATGCTTAACAATCTGAACCTTGCCCTCCTTATGAGCTAATGGGGTCATGAAGTGCCAGATCGCCAGTCCAACGCGTCTAAAACATCGGGACTTCTCTTCGGTCATCCCCTCGGCGCCTGGATGCTGCTCAATGAGCAACACAAACTCGGATTGTCCTCGTCAGCCTAGTATTAAACCACAGGTGTCGACAACATCCCTCTCGTCCCGAATCGCAACGTTGTCGATTCTGGTTTCCCACCAGTCGTCCCCAACGTTCAAGGTCGTCTCAATCGCTTCCTGTAACCCCAAAGCATTCCTTCCAAGCCTCATAAACCCGACTTTTCCATATATGGTCAACGAACCACCATCAATATGACCAAAATCGTCTGCTTTTTTGCTTTCCCATGTCAGATTAGCGGTTAAAAACTTGAAGCTCGGCTCCTTCATCAAACAAGGACCCCAGCATCTTCGGGAAAAGCCTGAAGTTCTGAGAGCTCCACGTCCAGCTCGGCCACCGAGGGGGTGAGGTTGAGACCTTCTCGCCTTCAAGGAACCACGCGAGGCCATGATGAAGATGGGACTCCCATAGACCGGCAATATATCTTCCAGCGCATGGGTGTCTAAACTGCTTGGCAATGCCGCAAATGGCTATCAATCTGTCCGATGAGTTTGTGAAGTTTCGGAGGTTATAGTCGGAGAGAATAAAGTCATTGTACCAGCTGGACATGAACTGCCCAAGGTCGCCAGCGTTGCCACCCATCTTTTGAACCAGAGTGATCCCATTAGAGCTGAACAACTCTGAGAAAAGATCTTCGGATTGAAATCCACTCCTGCACTCCCACAGAATCTGGTCGCCAGTAATGTGAATAATTCTGGGTGAAAGAAGCCTTTCCTGACATGTCTAGCCGCGCTTCGCAAGCGGCGATTCTTTGAGAAGGTCAACAAAGGATTCCCGCAACATCCTGGAGACTGCTGACTTGAGGAAAATCAATGAATCAAAGCCCATGTCCTGCTGCTTCTTTGCTTTCACCTCGACCATATACGGTTCAGTGACTGTCGGAAGCTGACAGATCTGAACATGAGTGCGGCTGTTGGAATTGAAGCAGCCACCGAAGCTATCCTCACTCGAATCGGCTGAAATTGTCAAAAGCGAGAACTGGTAAACCTCTGCCATTTTAGCAGACTCAGTATCCCAGTCAGCCTTCGAATCTTGGATAATGCACAGAGCATCTATCCACAGATACAGGATACCAAGGCGGCGAGATATTATGACAGCGTGTTGAAAGGTAGGGGGCAGAGCCGAGAAGGATATATTTGACAATCGTTCTTTCAGGTTTTCTTGTGTTGTCTTATGCTCTTCTCGCAATTTGCCGCCCCAACAGTGACTCAACGTTGCATATGGCGTTCTTGGAGGGAGCCCTTCTCTTAGGCAGATGTCGTTCGACTCAAGATTTCCAAAGGCAGTCAGATCAAGTAGTCGGCCTGGGACAAATTCAGGATAAGAATCTTCCCATAGAGATTGGCGAGTGATACGCCGTAGCAAAGAAATAGGCGTGCTCGTAACAGCCGTGACCTCTTTAGTACAAGCAGTGTGGGTGCTGTAACACGAAGATAGGCAAGATCGTATGAAGCGGAAGGACTCGGCCGAATTGGTTGAAGTAAGACGGCTTCGTATCATGGGGAGACCAAATTTAGCAGAAGAGGACTCTGCCGTCATGATAATCAGTATACGGCCACCGCCTTAGACTAATCCTTCAACACAATTCCACCCCAACAAGAAACCTACGTTCGGAGGTCAAAACATCTATATTAAACCATTGCACTCGAGGCTCCCATGATCCTCGGCTGCTATATCGCCCAAGACGAAACTGCGGCCTTTGTTGTGGCCCGTATCCCGGGTGTTTTCGAACGACGAGCCTCAGTTTTTTGTTCGAGTCGGTGTGAGGTGATGACGCGAAAGTCTCTTCGGCCAGTAATTCACATAAATGGCAATTTCCGCAGCTCTGCTGAAGTGATCCGACACCGACGTCTGTCGGGTTCAGGAAGCCCTCGGGCGAGAAGACGGCCTCTGCAGTGATACTTTGGCAGGAAGGGCAGAGCTTCGGAGCTGCCATGGATTTTGTTTCTGCAGAGCAAGAAGCCCGCGTTTGTGTGATGCGTGTGTTGTGTGTGTGTGCGTGTTTGTATGCGTGTGTTTACCCTCCACGACTGCAAGTTTTTGACTTGAGCAGAATTTCGTGGGGCTTGGCTGAGATGAAAGCGTGTTGCACACGGACTCCTGCCTAATCACCACGTAACACGTGTAACTTGCAAGCGGTGAACAAAAAGAGAGAGGCACTCATAAATGGTCTTGGCAGGTACAGAATCACACCACCACTAGCTCGTCCGAGGGTATTAGATCCCGAGTCTATCAACGCAGGCATGTTAATGTGTAGATTGCTAAATTTGTGTGCGGATTCTCGAATTTTCTAACAGATCTCCCCTGCCACCTTCGGGATTTTACACCCAGCGGAGGTGGACGGAGATCCACCTGCTCGGGAGTATGAATATGGTAATTCATCAGATTCCACCACGATTAGTCTCTAAACACAGACGTGAATCTGTGGTTGTAAGGGCCTGTTGGAAGTAATGATATCGAGCAAATGCAGCATAACCGTGATCAATTGTATTGTTCTGTCTCGGGAGCAATTTCCAGCTGACCTGGGCACTCTCTTTTGACCGTGACGGAGATGCACGGTGTAAGGTAAGGCAGCTTGGGCAGGTACGCCTGATCAAGGTGATCACGATGGTGCAACAAGAAGGGCGAGCAATGACTGGCAAAGGTGTAAGACTTCAACCTGGCCCTCACAAAGAGAGGTGGGCGAGGGCCACTGCTTATATACATGGTTGGAGGACTGAGCTCCTTCATGGATGTGTGGTCCAGCCACGGTGTGGCTCTCAATGGCTTCCCAGGTAGTGCGTGCGCACAGGTGGGTGGGTGTGTTGGGGTGCTCTTCCCTGACACTCAACTTCTTTTGGAAGCCAAAGGTAACGAATCAGAGTACATTGATCGGGGGCCAAAAGTGTGTGTATTGTGTGGAGTTGGCTCGCAAACCAGAATATCCCCTTAGACTACTACCGTTAGGCGGCAAGGGTGTAGCCCTCCTAGGTCGGAGCGTCACACTAGCACGGCGACCGAGCATCGGTCTATTATCTAGCATTATTGACCCTTTGAAATTGCCAGATTCAGGGGCAAGAGTTAAAGGAGTTTGGGAAACGGAGCACGCATCGAAATGGTTGAGCTATACAAAAAGGATAAGCTATTTTGCTTTTCCCTTTATATAATCACGAATCCGGCCCCTCTTCGTCGTCGTCATCCTTATACTCATTGCCGCTGCTGCTAGACTCAGAGATCAAGATGTCGTCCATGAGTTTGTTTGCCTATTGTGTAGTTATCATGTCAGCGCATGTTTTGATAGTGTTATAGTCGGGATAGGACGAATTTAATTTAGGAAAAACAGCGGCAGGATGCCAGTGCGAAAGACGGGAAATACAAAATTGGACTTACAACGAGATTAAACTCATCACCGTCCACATCATGAACGTTGTTACTTCTGGTGGCACCAGTACCAGGTCTGGCAGTGCTCGATCCTCCGGGGACAAGAGTAGCACCAATGGTAGCCGAAGGGGCGGCCTTGGTGCTGCTTCTCGGGGTTTTATTGTTGGACGCATCTACCCCGCCGCTTCTAGCAGGGCCAATCTCTATCCTTGCTATGGAATATACCTCGCATGTGGTTGGTGTCTTTCGCGCTCGCTTATTGCTCTCCCTGACCCACTCTTGGTCGACTTCGTCTCCAATGACTGGTGGACAAGGAAGACAGCGTAGAGTCAGTCCTATAGCTTGATTCGATAAGACGAAAAGAATGGAGGAGGGAGAATGGACATGGAAACTATCCTTCCTACGGCCAAGGCAGGCAGAGAAGAAAGAAAGGGGCTAGCCAATAACGGTCGAAGGGATTGATGGGCCGGGACGGCCGACGATAATAACGAATGGGAATCAGAGTATAGGAGAGAGGACTGGATCGTGACTACCTATGCGAGGGCTAAAGTCTGTGTTGACTTACCTTGATATGCAAACTTCCTGATGATGTCTTCCATCGTGTACGTCCCGGCCATAGTTGCATCGTGGCATGGTTGCGGGTTTGCGGGATGAAAGTGCCAGAATGCCCAGTTCCAGCCATCGAACGGATCCCGCGGGAAGACGTGTGGGACACTCTCACTGCCGCATCGCACAACAAACCACCTTCCCTTGTGGCTGAAGGTGAAGTCGTTCCCATCGACCTCACTGCATGTGATGGTTTTGTTTTCGGTCTGGACAAGATAGGTGCGCCGACCAGAGTTGATGGCGGCCTCGGCAGCTCTTGCCATCATAACCTCAACATTGGGTATGAGGTTCTGTAGTTGGAAGCCATTGTCCGTCAAGACCTTGGCACAGGCGTTCAAGCTGTTGAAGTACCGCTCGAGACCTCCTGCAACAACGGCATTAAACTCGTTGGTACAGGTTTCGATGTGTGCATTCACATCTTTGGCAATGGTCTTCCTGTGCTCTCCGAATTTCTTCTCCAGTTGACCCGGGTTGACGTCCATGGGGTCAGAGGAGGACAAACGACCTTGGGTGTGGTGGGTTTGAGGAAGAACGAAAGGGACGAGGGAAGAGGAGGCAGAAGACGGGTAGAGAGCAGAGGCAACAGCCCCGGCCCGAGTCGGAAACATGTCTTTCTGAATGACTACCTGCGGGGTTCTCCCACCACGCACGACCGACCTGAGAGAATCCCAAACGACCTTCATCTTTGATCAAGCGCATCCAAGTCCAGGTTCGAGCATCTCTTCTATCGTCAGCAGCCCATGCCCTCAACTGTATGCATGCTCGTGCTCCCCAGGTATGTACTTGTCCCACAGTTTCTTCCCGATTATTAACCAATGTTTCTAGCAGGTCTGCCATAATTACATGACAAGGGATTCCAGCCACCAAACACTTACATCAACAGCCTCTTCCACCACCATGCCTCCTTCCAACGTCATTGAGTCCGACTGGGAGCGCCGAGCTGAAGAGAGACTGGCTGAAAATTGCCAAGCCTTCGAGCGTCGTCTCAAGCGTCATCTCGAACAAGAAGCGAAGAAATATTGGGAAAAACATATCCAAACTTGCATCACCGAATTCAAGGTGAGCATCTTGAGGTCATTCGAGGAGCAGCATCAACGGCACATGGCTTCATTCTCGAAGGCTTTGGGCATCATTGTCCAAAAGATTAAGACCGATGGAGACATCGCCCAGGCCGCGGACTTGATACTAGACTGGGATGACGTGACGGCGCGACTTGAGAGCTTGGTATGGAGGGAGATGAAAAGAAGGTATATGCCACGCGAGCTGGCCAGCTTGAACGTGGCAAACGACACCGCTCCCCGGGGGGCACAAGTTATTTCTCTCGAGGAGGAGAGCCCACCACCAAGTACCCGTCACCAGGGCTCACATGCTGAGGTTGACGAGTCGCTTCTCCCACTGGAAAAAAAAGAAGAGGACCGCAGAGACCACATGGACGTGGGGCGTGGTGGCGACAGCAACAATGAAGAGGAGAGTGATGGAGATAGAGGGACCACTGACCAAATTGTTGCTGCATCCCGTGCACCAGTCTTGGTACCCCCTGCAACTACCAGCCTCGGTATCCCGTCCACATGCCCTGGTAAGTTCACCGCTTTACCTCAGTGCAGCTTTTCCCCCTCCTCTCTTGGTTGCTCCCCTTCCTCAAAGTCCTTTGACTCTCTCCACCTCGTGTCCCAGCGAGGCTCCAACATTTTCTCTTCTTCAACCACAGGACGACAAGGAGGCTGACGGGACAAAAAGGGAAAAAGACGCCGAGACACAGATGAAGCTGCGCCGCCCTGCACTTTGCCATCCGAAAGACCCTGCAAGAGAACAAGGCAGTCTCATGCTCGCTGTGGCACCATTTACGAGTTACCGGATCTGAGTCCATCATGGCGGCAACAAATGGTAGGTACTTCCCAGCTCTTTTACACCAATTATTTATCCCCTTCCCTTCCCAATGCCCAACACTTCGAATGAGTATCATGCTGATATCCTCGGATGTCCAATTCTTCAGCCAAAGACTCGTATAGTTAATGTTCGGGAGGTGGAACACGTTGAGTTTGTGGTGGGACACAAGGGAGAATGGTTCGTGATCCGGTGCGACTGTGGACTTGCTTTCCAGTTAAACCCATTTGATGGCTACGATCGAGCCGCCAAGCACTTCAACCCTGATCAGAAAGGTGATGGCGGGATCCTTTCCGACGACGACAAAATGAAGATCATTATGAGGTTCGGGTACCAAGGTAAGCCTCGCCGACTCTCTCTCGTGTTCTCTAAACCTTTTTTCACTTTTCACGACTTTCTGCTCTCCTTATTTTCGACATGTTATCAGGCGGCGTCGTCTCTTTTTGCAGCCTCTGCGGCGTTCGGGCCCCATTTTGTCTCTTTTTCTTTTCATCATGGCGAGGCCAGAGAGGCTAATTGCTGTGCCTCCCTCAACTAGTGGTCGGGGAAGAAATTGATTCAAACTGGGTGGAGAGGAACAACTACACGGTCAAGGGAAAGCGAATGCAACAACAACAGCCACAACGCACGGGAAACTCCAGCACCACCGCCAGCAGTCCGACACCCAGCCAAGACGTGGTTCCATCTCGGAGAGTTCTGGACCTCGGGCCTGCCAGACGAGCCCCCGCCATCGGCCTCGTATCCGTCGTGCCGGATTCGCCCACACAGATGGCCACAACGAGCATGGGGGTGGCGGCGCGTTTTCCTGCACTGGGCCCAGCTACGTCCTCGCCGCCAACAATCCAGGCACCTTGCGTCGCCTTGCGGCAGTCTGAACCCAACAAGGGCACTACTGTCACCGCCCCTCCGGCTGTGAGGAGGACCGACAGCTCTTGCAAGACAACGGGCAGCAAGACCAATGCTGACGCCTGCGAAGATAGTATTATTGTAAGTGGATCCTTTGTCACTCTTGACACTGCCTACTTGGATCTCTTTCAACGACCGACCCCGTAACAATTTCTAGTACGGCGGCACGGGCAGGTCGAAGACCAATGCGGCGGCCTGGACTAGTAATCATAAGCAGCCCCAACCCGAGATAGCTCTAGTCAAGAGTGACCTTGCTGTCGACAGTTTATCGGTGGCGATTTCGTAGGCACCTTAGCTAAATAGAAACGAGACAAGGCACACAACCACATGCAGTCCAACTGGTGCTTCAAGCCTCGCGATGTATTTGCCTTCATTGTTGTTGCGTGATGCCATCTACCTTAGTCACCCAAGTTGAGGCACGCCCTGCTCAGTCAAAGCCAACTCCTGCCAGACTGCGTTTGTGGCTTCCAATTCCAACAGCTCATCATGCTCAGCTTCCTGTGTCTTGCTGTCCGGCTCTTACCGCTAGACACCTGTGTGTGTGCGTCAGTTGGCTACATGCACGATTAAGATGAATATAAAGATTTTCTAAATGTGCATATCGTCCAGTTTTGCCAAGGGCCAATCAAATCCTTAGAAAACCAATAGTGCCGGTTTTCGGTACCTCCAGTGAGTTACTTGACAAACAAACCCCGGCAAAGAATGAGGCTTGAACCCCGGTCTAGTCTGCTTGGAATTGGTGGCGTTGATGCCCTGTCAAGTAAGTATGCAGATGGATTAACGGGCCTGCTAAGGAACGAACGATTTGCATAATTGAAGAGATAAGCCCTGCTTTAAGTGCAGCTAATACAGTGCCAGCGCTTCTCTATGAGGCATTTATGAAGGAATGTTAAGAACTTCTAACAACATTTAAAACGAAGTACTTTCCACAGCGAGCCTTGTTGTAAAAGCACTTTGAAGAATTGTATAGTAAAGTAGTTTATAAATATATTTCCTTATCTTTACAGAATGTTTTTTATTAAAAACGTGGGGGGCTGTATATCTCTCTTCTAATATTCAAAATAGTTTAAGGGGCGACGTGGGGAAGAAGCTAGAGTAGGAAAGAGACCCTTATCTATAAATAGGCACTGCTCACTGCTCATTTCTTCGCCCGCCGAGGACGGTAGTTGGGTTGGGAAAAAGGCAGTAGCGCTGAGTCTGGGTAGGTCTGTAGGTAAAACTTAATCCCTGTTGAGGAGAGGCGGCCGCCTCGGCCCCGGGGGGTTACATTATGTCTCAACTTTATGTCTCCCTGGTGACTTTGTTGCCTGAAAAAAACATTGGGTTATAAGGAAGGATTATCGGTGTCGCGGGCAGAGACGACTGCCCAGGTGAAATGCAGCGTAATATTCTCCTCAGACGGGACCAAGTGAGTTGCTCTGATAATGAAAGGGGGGCAAATGGGGATATGTCGCAGGCAGGGGTTGGTCACCGAGATTCGTTGGCTTAAGACTGTTCAGCCCTCACACTGCTGCCTTAGTTGAGCGGAGGCCGCCGTGCGGCCGCTTTGGCCACCAACACCCCGCGCCACCAGGGACTATACCCCAGTTCGTGCCTAGGCCCCTCCTCGATGCCTGTCAATATGCATTCACACAGTAGACAGTAAAACACAATGGTTCGAGACGCGTCAGATAATGCTGGTTAATTGGCTCTAATACTCACGGGTCGAAGCATTATCGCGGATGTTCGCCTTCAGTTCCGCTCTTCGACAATGCATCCTGGTACTCCTTGCCATTAACACTCAGCAAAGAGGTCGCCGAGTGTGGGAGACGGGAAACCCCTGGCTGGGTCACATTTCAGAGGGAGGCATGGCTGTTGTGCCGGGTTCCCTGGATTATTGCCCAGTAATTACTCACTCCCCTCAAACTCCTGCCGGCCTTTTCCTCGAAACTTCCCTCCCAACTCGATTTGCTCCTTGGATATAACGAAGGGCCCCCCCCCCCCCCCCTTGCGTTAAAAACTGAACCAATAAAGTACAAAGATCCGACTTGAACTCATTCTGCCTGGTGAGTATTCTTTTATCACACAGCCCAGGGAATAGCATACGAGGCTGTTTTATCCTCAGTGACCCCATACTTACCAAGGACATTAATTACATGTTTAGTTCTTTGCGGGCCCCCAATCCGCCAATAAATACCCAGTGCCTATCTGCCGACAGTCTCGTCGAACATCCGAGTTCCTTATGCAGTCCATTTACACGCAAAGGTGTCGGTTTATGAGACAGGCCCCTTCTACCGCCATGGAAGTAAACAGACAGCGTCAGCTGAAGGAGCAGCTAGC
Organism: Lasiosphaeriaceae sp. G1095; assembly: GCA_027569635.1. Classification (NCBI taxonomy): domain Eukaryota; kingdom Fungi; phylum Ascomycota; class Sordariomycetes; order Sordariales; family Lasiosphaeriaceae; species Lasiosphaeriaceae sp. G1095. The sequence continues at coordinate 9,613 of JAPDFK010000472.1, read as the reverse complement.
TGCACACAAAGCCCGCCTGGAAGAGTCTGAGATCAGGATCAAAAGGGCTGCCGTCGCAGACTTGCAATCACACATCGAAACTTGCACCAACGAATCTACAGCCAATGCTATAAAATCCTTCGAAGATATAATAGTCGAGTACTCAAGCAACTTGAACGCTATTGCCGAAGCAACAAGGGACGATAGCCACAGCTTCCTTTTAGAGGATCACATACCCGACGCCCAGACCATGATGACAAAAATTGCGGAAGCTGTCATTGATCATCTGCGAAACAAGTACAACACAAGAGCCTCACCCAACTCAACAAACAATGTCGTCGGTTCCGTTCGAGTTTCTCCACCTGGTGGTGTTGTTAGTGTCAACAGTCCACCCAATACCCCCCTCTTCCACAGTACACACATCGACGATGTGTTGTTTCTGCCAACCGGAGATGAGGAGGGGGAGGGCCACATGAATAGACCCCACGCTGGCAATGGTGATGAACGGGATCCAACACCGGTGTCCGACTTGGTGGTGCTCTCGGAGCAGCCGCAGTGGGATCAGAGAGTCAATGAAGAAAGCACATTAACAGCCGTGGTGAGTCCAAACATCTTCTCCTTCACTCACTTATTATCATTCCATACTTTCCTCTTCTTGTTACCAATCGTCTGTCATCTCACCCGATCTTCGCTCTTCTCCCATCCGCGAGAACAGCTCTTAATTAGCTCTTTTGTGTCGATGGCGTCCCTCTGTTCAGTATTTCTGTAGCCTGTTTTAGTCCTACCATTCTTCACCCAATGTGCCGGTCCATTGGTTCCCAGTTTGGTCTCCTAAGAGCCACCTAAAGAAACACATCTAACTGGCCCCAAAGAAGAAGCGACGAAGAGCCAACGATGTTGGCACCTCCTCAAATCCGTCCCCCAGTGCTCGAAAAAGGGTACGAACGACTCGCAACTCGGATTTCTTCGACGACATCTACGAGCCACAAGCGACACCTCCGCTACAGGATTCGGTAATATACACCTTCCTCCATCACCTATGCCCATCACACCCCCCTCCCCCCCAAGCACACCAAACTTACAAGGATAGCGTCTAACTTAACGTTGATAAATACAGATTGAGAAAACCATCCTCTGCAGAGAGGTCGAGGGGAACGACTTTGTCTTTAAACACGAGAGTGCATGGTTCGTTGTCGGTTGCAAGGGTGGCTCCCTCCAACACTCCTTCACGCTGGACCCGTTTGATGGTTTCAACCGGGCAATCAAGCACTTTGATCCTACCAAAACGAGAAAGTGCCACGACAACGACTCGAGGAGGAGTAAGAAGGAGAAATACACGAAAGAAGAGATTATCAGGAAGTTTGGATACCAAGGTAAGCTGCACGCTCTTCAGACACCTCCAATATTTTCATCTTTAGCCATTGCTTGCCATCCTTCCATTCTCTCCTTTTCAAGCTACTCAACTCGAGGGCTATTTCTATCTCCACTCTCTGTTCTCTCTCTGCTTGTCTCCCCCCCCCCTCTCACAAAAGAAACCAAGACGCTAACTCTCCACTCCAATTCAGTTATCGGGGACGAGGTCAACGAAGAGTGGGTCAAGGACTCCAACAAACGAAGCAAGGAGGAAGCAGCCAAACAAGCCAAGAAAAAAGGCAAGCGACCTGTGCGGAAAAGGATTATCACCCAGGGACCAAATACGGCCACTGCATCATCGCCTATTAGCAGACGACCAGAGATTGGTCCCGCTAGAAGAGGCGCTGCCAGCACGAGCAAAATCAGACGAAGCAACAATGCCCCCGTGGCTGACATGGGTTCTTCTTCCTCTGGAGTATTTGCCCCGGTGAGATCTGGTGCCGGGAGCGGTAACAGCAACAGGAATGTGTTTAATGACGATGAGGAAGAAGTAAGTCCTTTCTTTACCAGCAACTACACTGCTCACTCACAACCCAGCCCACACACACTCTTTCCCGCTTACGCAAATACACACCACTTACATGATAATTGACCACATAATAGGTAAATCGTGTCCTCAGTGATATTTTGATGAACAGTGGTAACGACGAGAACAATGATCGCGATGAAAATGACGACGACGACGACGACGATGAGGACTCGGATGGGTCAAACTCGGATTGAGAAAATGAGACTGCAAATAGTTTGATGATGGGAAGGATCTCTTTTAACTGTATCCCTAGGCGAACGCTGCGGTAAAAACACATTTTCATTCTTCTTGCTTAATTACATCCTTCCAAAAGATGGTAACGCCTCTGTGTTTAACGAACGGCCGGAAGTCTTGATCAAAGGAGCAGACTTGTCTACGACCACCGGTTCTTGTCGATCACTGAGTTTCAACGCTTGACAATAAAGTAGGGCTTGGTGGTGGTGCTGGGCTGGGTCAGGTAGGTCCGGGGCGGGTAAGGGGGGGGGGGGGGTTGTCCCAAAGTCATGCCAGCTGTTGACACCTGTCGGCACTGGTGTGGCTGAGGACTGGTGGTGGACCCACTCTCGAATTGCCAGCCAGTCACCGCTGGCAGCGGCCGTTGTCGGCCATAGCTGCTCTCGGCCAATCAAAGCTTCTAGGTTCACGACTATTAACTGACCCACTGCCCACGGTTCACCTGTAAACAACTGTTTGTGTCGAGGTATTTACATTTACGCTTTACAAAGCAATTATTTTTCTAAGCCCTCACAAATGGATAATGGACACCAATGTCTTTCCGAGGATTGGTTTGAGCTTGGCCGTTCGCTAACGTTGCCGGCGTCGATGAAGAAGACAGTTTTGGTAAGTATTGACGTCTAACAATTGTTGGAGGGGGAGATCAACTTGACACATCAAGTGTGGGTCTGAAGATGTCTTTCATCTCGTCTCTTGTGCTTCAGCCAACGAACACCAGAGAAAACAAATACTTTGGTACGCCACTGCCAACTCGTGCAAACCGAGACCCGGCAAAGAGGCATCGGATCCCAGCTTCGAACCTGTGACATTTGTCTCCTAGTGTGTGTTTGTGGGTCTGTCATAAGGGACAAAAGTGGTTCGAGGCGTAGAGAGATGAGGAGAACAGTCAACGAATGGCAAGAAACTTATCCCTGGACACGGCACGCAGGAGCGGTGGAACGAATTCAAACTGAGACACTGGAACCACAGGTCCGAATTTCCGGCAGCGAATGACAACAAGGTCTGCGGCCCGGAAGACGCAAATCTGGGTGTGAGTGGGGAGTGCTGCTGGCCACCAATGTGTGGCTTGGCCAGCTGGTCTCCCATACGAGGAGGGAGGATGCACTGAGATGAGTCACTGACAAGGTTTTCAGGAGAGTACTTTGGTTGGACTCCTGCGGCTACCACGGTTTGTGCGCAATGTGAACCGTGTACATGCAGCTGGAAACAGTAAAGATAGACGTGGGTGTCTTACTCTACTCAAAGAGTAGAGTAAGCATGGCTGGGATTGCATGTTTGCCATTGCCATCGACGCCCAGATTGTATTTGGCGATCGCTCCATTGTTGACGTGTCCGGGCGCAGCGGGTTGATTGGCCACACTAGGATGGACGTGAGGGACTCCGTTTTTTCGAGCGAGGCATTGCGGCATCGGAGCCCATTGAGGCTGAGAACAAGTGAAGGGCAACCGGATTCAGTGGCTTGCAAAAGTGACCCAAAGCCGCCAATTTCAAGCCCGTTAAAGCGGCGAGCTGGTGTTCAAGCCTCTCTGGCCAGTGAGTGTCGGACCCACAGCAGGGGTAGTAGACGGTGTCCTTGGGCACATAAATTATTACTTTGGAAGAGATTTACGCCTCGCAATCTGCCCAAATCATGCGGCCTGAGCCAGGAGGAAGACCGAGATGCTGGCGAGGTTGGGATGAGTCATTGGAAGTCACACACATCTGCGAGCCCCACTGCAGTGAAGCTCGGGCGTGCGCAACGAATGCTAGAACTAATGGAAATAAAATATTCCAGTTTTCCTTAATTTGACTGTCAAGCCTTCGGCATACAGAGAATATAGAGATCCCTCAACTGCGTAAACGTATGCTAGGAAACTCGAAATGTGTAAATAACTTCATGGTGCGGGGAGTGAGTGATGGGTGGCAGAATGAAGTGTGGCTGCTTTGCGCGCCTGCAAAAATAATAGGTGGCGGAAGCAGGTGGGTGGGCAACTCGGACGCACGGACTGTTCTCACGAAATACCAGATGTGTGCTCAAGAAATAAGGATTCGGCGGGGGAAAAAAATGGCAGTTCACGAAGGCCGCTAAATGGTATCCGTCATGGCAGAGGAAGCACTAGTATTGTATGGTTCGCACGAGACTGCATGTTCTCAGGCTTCTGGTGTACCCAAGATGTCTCAGGAAAGGGGTGAATGGCCGTGAATCCGCTGAGGTTCAGGGCACTCGGAAGTCCCAAGACGAGGAGCAAAAAGAAACGCAAAAGGTGACGGAAAACGGGGGGTGTTCCCACGGGCCAGCTCCACTTCAGGCGGCTCCCGCAGTTTGTACAGTGTCAACCAGCTTCTGACACTGGAACTCACGAAATCGTTGGCCATGGGGTAATGGGAACCCGGGATAACAAAGTGGGAGGAGCGCAGGCAACCAGTCGTTTGTCCACCGACTCCACTCCCCCATTGGCACTGACACACCCAGCCCAGGAGGGCTTGGAGAATCAGTGGTGTCCGACATCCAAGGCACATTACCGGAAGACCACTTCCTGTCCGTGTTGTGCGGTCCAGGAAGAGAAGAGTCTCTGGCTTGACAGCTTGACACATCCATATTGGCTGAGAATCATCAGGGCCTTTGTTGCTTGGAGAGTGCCCAAGGCCTATCGACATACAACGCGTTGCAATGGAGTTTTGGATGGCAAGGCTGTGAACTCGGCGACCGCCAGACCGTAGTGGGTCTGTGCCGCACGCGAATTGCCGAATCGGCACCCTCCCTGTCCTCCTGTCTGCCTGCGTGGGTCCGCTCAAGCACGAAACAATGCCCCCCTCCACGTTCAACGCGTCTCTGACCCATTTTCCCCTACGCCGGGATAATCCGTAGATATTGCCGACCATTGTGACTTTCTAGGGCCTTCAACAAGGGGCCTGGCCAACCAAGGCAATCACTTACATGTGTTTGTTTTGATGTCCTTCTTCTGGCACTTTCCATCACCACTGTGCTCTCCCGAGCCGGTCAGCCTGATCAGCACCATTGACGCCACCTGCGAAGCTGTGAAATGCAACCTCACACTGCTGTTTTTTTTTTTTTTTTCTTGTGTGAAGCCATAGTGGGGCGTGCTGTCTTTGCAGGACGAAATACCAACCATACATACCTATCTATCCCAGCGCAGGAGTACTCGTCTTCCCCCCTCCCCCCTCCCCCAACTACCCTTTTCGACTTGTCTTTCCCTTTTCACCAAATTGCAACACTTCTGTTGTCAAACTTCTTCCCGACTTTAACAACTTGCAAATCCACTTCGATCTTGTCTGCCGTGGTCAGTCCAAGGTACCATTTTTGACGCCCTTTCCCGTGTGCTGACATGATCCTTTTACAGTTGCACCTCCGTTCTCTTTCGGTACCCTCGTTCACGGCAGGTATACCGTCCTTTTTCACGACATCTGGAATACCCATATCCGAGCCTTCGATCACACCCCAGCTCTATTCCTTATCCCAAACCCATATCCCTTCCATCGTCATGGGGCCCGAGTGGGAACGTCTACGGCAAGATACACTGGCCGCTGCCCATAAGCGCGAGCAGGCGTACAGGCTCGATCTTAAACGAAAGGCGACGCACGATTCGGAAAACCTTGTCAAGGCTTACATGAACGCCAACAAAGTCCGTCTCCTGGACATGATGACTGACTTCTTGGATGGCTTGGCTGTCGTTACCAACGACATAAGTTCCATGAGCTCCGACCTGCGCACCGAGGACTTCATACCAGATGGGCAGACTATGGTAGGAAGGCTCATAAAGAGCGTCGCCAGGACCTGGAAAAGAAGGCATGGGCCTTATAAGCCAACCAACTTGGACCCGGGCGACCTCGCCCGCCAGGGAGTCGACATCATTGTTATTGGGGATGACGACGACCAATTACCAAGTCACCGTCCCCGTCCCCGTCCCCGTCCGCAGAGCCCAGACTTTGAGGGATGGCTCGTCCCACCAGTGGCAGTGAAAGAAGATCCAGGCAAAGAAAGAGGAGAGGGTGAGCGTGTTGGTGATGACAATACGGTGGGGGAGAAGAGTGCCGTCAATGACCACACGGCGATGGATGGTGCTGGCGATGGCATAGCCATGGGGGGGAGTGATGGCGACATAGGCCATAGCGACAGGCCTGTATACCACCAGGTCACCGCGCCAGTCACAGTAAGTCATGTCATTTTGTCTCCCGTTCTCAACTTTCTCATCCTTCAGTTGCTCCCCTCGGCGTCACACACCTCCACATTTATTTACGCACTTGTCACGCAAGATCCAATCCCCTATCTCCAAGCCTCCTACCGCTGTCGAACTTCAAGAAATCTAACGGCTTGCTTCTCAGGGAAAACGACGCTCCAACACTGATGAAGCTGACGCAGCCCTGGGCCCCGAGAGAGCCAACAAGAAAACAAAAACCAAGCCTGCTACCACTACCACTGCGTGCGGGATCATCTACGAGATGCCTGATCCAAGTACTTCACTGGGTGCTCACTCATTGGTACAGTGTCTCCTCTACATCCAATCTCTCTCTCTCTCTCTCTCTCTCTCTCTCGCGCGCGCGCGCACACACACACACACACATAGTACATCGACTCCCGACAAGACTCCCCCTTCTCCCACTCACCTCACCCCCTGACCACCAACCCTCCAGGGCACATCGCTAACAGCAATGGTCATGCAAACGTGTAGACTCAGCCGCGCAGCGTTCAATACAAAGAGGTAGAATACCGTGAATTCATGTTCCCATACGACAGAAAATGGTTCGTAATACGATGCGACTGTGGGGAAATCTTCCCACTAAGCCCGTTTGATGACTCCAACCGAGCCCTGAAGCATTTTGATCCCGATGCTGTTGAAGCCATTCGAAGTGGTGCCACGTCCACAAGCAAGTCGGACGTGGAGATCAAAGCTATCAAGAGATTCGGATATCAAGGTAAGCTGCAAGACGAGTCGTCTCTCTGCCTGCCTGCCTGCCTGTCTGTCTGTCTGTCTGTCTGTCTGTCTCTCTCTCTCTGTCTCAGTCACATGGCCCCTAACCTCACCCCTTTTTTTCATTCATATACCCGACACCCACGCCCACCCCCCAAAACCAAACGTGTGTCCTTTATCGAGTATTAACCATAATCTCTCTCTTATCAGTCATTGGAAACATCGGAATGCAATGCGTAGAGCAGAACAACGGGGAAACTCAAAAAAGGCACGTCCAGCTGCTGAAGCAACGCTGGGCCCACGTCAGCGGCAGCGCCAACGCCAACAACAACAAGATGCCGTACCAAGACGCCGTTTTAGTGATGAAACAAGATCTGGGCCCTGCCAGACGACCGCCCTCCAACGGCAGCAGTGCCAGTGCTGCCGCTGCCGCTACCATCATCACTGCTGGGGAAAAGAACCCCACTAGTAGTAGTAGTACAGATTCTGGAACGGTGGCCGGTGAGTGTACTACTAGCAACAGCACGAATAACCAGAGTGGCGATGGCCATGATCAGGATGCGATCACTGTAGGTAAATCCCCCCCGCACTGCCAAGTTCGCGCGTGTATCTTTCAAAGGTTAACCAGGCGTATTACAGTACAACACTAAGTTGAAGGCAAACGTAGCAGTGCGTGGTGATCGGGCGCCCATTACTAGGTCATCTCGAGTGGTGAGCGACCTCCGTGGCCTCTGACCTGCCAGGTGGTCATCCCTAGGTAGGTAGCTGAGGGGGGGGGGGGGGGGGGGGTCGATGAGTGTTACACGTTTGCGGGGGGTGTCTCATTAAGTGGTCGACGTTTCCTTTAATTTCCTATTCATTGGGGACTCAGAGTATGTTATTATCTTTTTGTGTCTTTCCTATTTTCCTGCCTACCTACATAGCCGGCTATAGAAGAGTAGGAGCTGGGGGGCGCAAAACAAATAAATACATGGTGTTGCCGCTCTCTCACACCTGTTTTTCTCCCTCCGAAGCCTAGGTATATTATACTTCACCTCCGTCTTAATGCTTTTTTCTCGAATTCCTCCGCAGCCCCGGAACTATCTCACCCCTCTCTGCCCCGTGTAATTGTGTTGATGAGTCAAGGCTTCTAAAGTACATCATTTGGTCAGTCAGCCAGGATGGGAGCGAGGGGTCGCGGACTCTTTGCCACCCTCAGCTGGTCTCAGCTGGTCTCAGCTGGCGACAACTGGCTTTCCCAATTAGCGTTCCCAACTCGCGTTCTCAGCTGGCGTTCCACCAAAAGTGGGCGGCCAGGAACTGCAAAGACTCCTCGTTGTCTCTCAAACTCTTTGTTGGCCTTACTTGGACTGGCGAGGCACGAAAGTTGCCGACAAGGAGTTGCAGAAACTTTTCTTCATCCTAATAATTATCGTCGAAGACGTATCTCGATAGTCGGCGGGGTCTTCGAGGTTGTCGGCGTATAGGGTTGCAAATTAAGGACTGGACCTTCATAGGCCTCGTTGAAAAATGTTTGGGCAATATCCACCAGCTGTGTCTCCAGCTCCACCATAGCGGCAGCGGCTTCCGGCTTCGTAGCACCGTCAGCCAAAGTGCCGTTGTACCTGCGAACAGCATGTACCACGGCTGCTTTACGGTACCTACAAAGCCTTAAGCTCCATCGACATGGTCTTCCCGCCGTCCATCTTCATCTTTGATCATTGCGACCATTGCAATGAACAGCGCGTTCTCGAGGTCCGGTAGCCAGAATATGTTGATGGCTCGGAATGAGCCCTGGATGGGCTTCCCATCCTTGTCTAGGGAGCTGCGGCGTGATTGAGGGACATGCCGCTAGCGGCTCTGACAAACCAGCCGCCATACCAAGGAACTAGCTGGGGGTATCGTGAGGCTGCCGCCGCCGTGCCTTGGCGTGGTCCTCCCTTCCTTAGCGCAAGAGTGTTTCCGACTCTAGTCGCGGGTCAACTGGAGTTGCCCAAAGCAGGAGGTCAGTTAACGTGCCCCGAAATTGGGGCGGCTAAACAGTGCCAGGAACTCCTTATTGCTCCACGCGTTGAAGAGGTTGCTTTAACAGACGGCGAGGTTCCTCCGGATTCTTGGCGCATATGTTTGCGGAGGATGATACCGTCGTACGCTTTAAGTTCGGAGAAGATTATGCACGTGATGGCTTCGATACGCTTCTCGAACTCAGCAGTGGCTTTAGCTACCGGGAGTTAAGAGCGATGTCCATGCCGACGGCTTGAGAGTAACGATTCCTAATTAGTGGGAAGGGTAAGGTATTAGACGTAGGACAATGTGGCCGCTTTATTTATACTTGGTCACGTTAGGACTCCGAGTATATTTTTCTTTTTTTTTTTTGGGGGGGGGGGGGGGGGGGGTGTTTTTTTTTTGTGTGGGGGGGGGGGGGGGGAAATTTATTTATAACGTGACCAAAAAAAACCCCCCACCATTAAACCCATGAAAGTGTACATTGTGGGGTTATTAACCTTTGGCAAAACAGCCATTGCCCACAACCCAGGTGAAAGTTACAACGGGCAACACCAAAAACCGG
>JAPDFK010000471.1:0-28772 GCA_027569635.1 Lasiosphaeriaceae sp. G1095 | reverse complement strand
CCCCCCCCCCCCCCCCCCCCCCCCCCCCCCCCCACCCCCCCCCCCCCCCCCCCCCCCCCCCCCCCCCCCCCCCCCCCCCCCCCCCCCCCCCCCCCCCCCCCCCCCCCCCCCCCCCCCCCCCCCCCCCAAATTTTCATGTCATGTCTTCACTCTGCCAGCTCCCTCGCTCTCTTCCTCCGCAAATCAATCGTCTCGCGCCGCAAATTCTCCGCCGCCGCCTCCGTCTCGAGCGTGTCGCTCACCCTGCTCCGCCACGTCCCTTCGAGGCTCTTGAGCTCCGGCCCCGCCGCGTCCTGCGCCGCCCGCCGCTGCAGCGTCACGACGTCGATCGCCCGCTTCGTCTCGGCCAGCTCCCGCTCGATCGCTTTCAGCTCCCCCTCGAGATGCCAGTTCCCCACCAGCCACGCGTTCTTGCCCAGGCTGCTGTCGAGCAGAGCGAGATGGGCCCTGCGCGACGAGATATATGCGTGCGACGTGTATGCGCGCTCCAGCGCGGATGTTAAGGCGGATTGGGCTTCAGAGGGGGAGAGGGATTCGAGAGAGGGCGGGTCGAGGGACTCGTAGCGGGATAGGTCGAGCGCCGAGAGTTTTGTGCCGTTGGAGCACCGCGTGAGTTCGGCTCCGAGGAGAGGGGTCAGGAATTTGGATGCCGCGGGGAGGGGGGCCAAGAGGGCGTGGAAGGTGTCGTCGGGCCCTTGGGACGAGCGCTCCGCGGCGATGAGCTGTTCCGCTGCTGCCCGTTCCGAGGGGGTCAAGTCGGCGTCAATATCTGGAGAACACTGATTAATATATATATATACAAAAATATATACATAAATAGATAAATAAAGTCTGGGGGAGGGCGGGTTATGTACATGGTAGAGACTCGTGGACGGTGGTGATGGATGGCATCGCGAACTGAGTTGCGTGGGTGGCTTGTGGAAGGTGAGGTGACTTGGCTGTTCAAGTTCGAGTTTGGGATTTATCCCCCGATGAAAGACGAGCAAGTCGAATATGTTTCTGGCTCTTTTGTGGTGGTATTGGGTTTTCTTCTTGTTACTGCGAATTGGGCATTACGTTGTAGTGTGTTCTCAGGGTCTGTCGCATGGGGATGGTCAAGTCGCGAATGCAGCTGAAGATGGATCGCAATCGCGAAAAGTCGGTCTCCACTCTTTCACCCTATGTGGGGCGGGCTGTCACGCCCAGGGGTTGCTTTATTAGCCTCTGCCAGCCGAACAGAGCCAAGAGGTGTGACTTCACCTGCAGTTCCCTCCCGGAAGGTATTCAGACTTTATTTTGTACAGTAGAGTAAGGCTTGGCTGTACGTTATGTTCTGGCAAGCCTCACTCACTTATATATAATAATTTCTGCCGAATAGCTAGGTAGACATAAATTCAAGATAGGAGACACCCATTCTCTGGTTCATCTACCCACCCCTGTCGAGATCCACGCACCTTCCTTGGGCCGGCCGCCTGAGGCACCTCCCAATGACGACACAATGAGAAAGACAGCCCAACCTGCCAAGCCGCCTTGTCTTTGCCACTATCGGTGACTCCCCTTGTCAACACCGACTTTGAGATAACCATCCAACTTTCGGCTCAACTGTGAGAACAATCTTTAAGCATTGTTTATGTGCTATGGTAAGTAGCTAGACTTTTGATCCTGCTTCCTTTGGCAGGATGGATCACGGGAAAGACGTTCGCAAACCTCAGCACGATAAGGAGGACGATCCGCTCCTCAGTCTCGGCATCGATGGAATAGCCGCAAACCCTCCACGACGACCGTCGGGTTCTTTCTCCTGGCTGAGAATTGCATGGTCCATCCTTGGGTTTCTTTTTATCGGGCTATTATTGCTCAGGCTAGTCACGCCGCCTAGTCACACGCAGTGGAAGCTCCAGCTCCCCTGGGTCGCTCAGGATGGAGCGTCCTATGACGAGCCCTCCCCTCTCGGAGACCGGTATCTCATCGGAGTGGGGAAAGCCGACATCACCGGTCCCGTTGTGGAGGTCAACTTGATGGGCTACGCAGACCCGAAGCAGCTGGGCACCGGCCTTCGCCAGCGACTCTACTCCCGCGCGTTCATCGTCGGTGATGTTGATCGTTCCGACAACAGATTCGTCTACCTGGTCCTAGATACGCAGTCTGGCGATACGGCTATTCGGTACGGCATTTTAAACGCCCTGAGTGAGCTCGGGCCCTCGTACGCCGTCTACGACCATCACAATGTTGCCGTCACAGGCACCCACTCGCATGCTGGGCCAGCTGGCTGGCTCAACTACTTGCTTCCCCAAATCACCAGCAAGGGATTTGATCGCCAGGGATACCAAGCCATTGTGGACGGGGCGGTTCAGTCTATCCGTCAGGCCCATGAATTCCTACAGCCGGGATATCTGAGTATAGGCACGACCAAGGTGCATGGCGCAAACATCAACCGCAGCTTATTCGCCTACCTCGCAAACCCAGAAAAGGAGCGCGCCGTGTATAACACCAGCGTTGAAGATGACGGGTCAGTGGAGAAAGACTTGACTCTGCTCAAGTTTCAACGTGCTTCGGACAAGAAAAATATTGGTGTTTTGACCTGGTTTCCAACCCACGGGACGTCGATGCTTGGCAATAATACCCTCGTTGCCGGGGACAACAAGGGCGTCGCTGCCTACCTGTTCGAGAAGAGTATGGTCGACGAAGAATCGGCAGTAGAGGGCTTCGTGGCGGGTTTCTCACAGGCCAGTGTCGGCGATACCAGTCCCAACGTCCTCGGCGCTTGGTGCGAGGATGGCTCGGGCGAACAGTGCAGCTTCGAGAATAGCACCTGCAACGATGGAAAATCCCAGGCTTGTCATGCTCGAGGTCCTTTCTTTCGGACGAAGGACAATGGGGCAAGTTCGTGCTTCGAAATTGGCAAGCGTCAGTTTGAACCTGCGCGGGCTCTTTACGATGTCCTCCAGCGCGATCCCAATCCCGTCCGAGGTTCTTGGGTCAAGTCTTTCCATACATTTCATAACATGTCTGATTTCTCGTTTCGCTTGCCCAACGGTTCCTGGGCCCGGACGTGCCCGGCAGCGCTCGGGTACTCGTTTGCTGCAGGGACATCTGATGGACCAGGGGCATTTGACTTCACCCAGCACGATGGAAACGAGAACACCACATCGCCCATGTGGCGTGTGGTCTCTCGCCTCTTGAAAGAGCCCACACCACATCAGCGGGCCTGTCACCACCCAAAGCCTATCCTCATGGACGTTGGCGAGATGTATAAACCGTACCAGTGGACGCCAAACGTGGTCGACGTGCAGGTGTTTCGCGTGGGTCAGCTAGTCATCATTGTGAGTCCTGGCGAGGCCACTACAATGGCTGGCCGACGCTGGAAGGAAGCTGTACGGAGCGCCACAGCCGTCATGTCACAGCAAGAATCGTCTCCGGCGGCATCGCCAGTTATTGTCCTTGGCGGACCTGCAAACAGCTACACGCATTACATCACCACAGAGGAAGAGTACTCGATCCAGCGGTACGAGGGTGCCTCGACACTGTACGGCCCGCATACTCTTGCCGCCTATATTCATGTGACTCTGTCGTTTTTGCCGTACCTCGGTGCTAGAGCCACAGCCCCGCCTGAACACAAGATATTCCCACCGGATAACTCCAACCAGTCTCTATCGTTCATCCCGGGGGTGGTGAGGGACGGCACACCGTTGTTCAAGTCATTCGGCGACGTGCTCGTCGACGTCGACAAGGTCTACAAGCGAGGCGCAGAAGTACGGGCCACCTTTGTTGGTGCTAACCCCCGTAATGACCTTCGCCTTGGGAGCACGTACGCCGCAGTCGAGAAACTGGAAGTCCCGTCATCATCTCGGAAATGGGACGAGAATATCCTTCCTTGGCGTCAGGTCAGGGACGACAGCGACTGGGCACTTGTCTTTAATTGGCGCCGTATCAACGATATTATGGGGACCAGCGAGGTTGAGGTTGTGTGGGAGACAGGGACCGAGGACGTAGAGCCTGGATTGTACCGACTCAAGTACTATGGCGACGCGAAAGGTTTCGGCGGGGCATTGACGCCGTTTGAGGGAGTCAGCTCGGATTTTAAGATTGTCTGAAGCACACATCACATTTCCAAGGGGGTCATTGGTTTCAATTTGCAGGCATTGGGTTTGTTAAGGGAGAAGGTCCAATACCCGACAGCGTATATGAGGCAGGTGGTTTGGAATACCCAGCATACTTGGGATTAAGGATTCAGGAACGGCGTCATGGCTTCTTTATACTGTATTTTCAATTTTGTATTCAACAACGGATGGATACATTGCCAACGGTCTTTTTCCGAGCTAAAATAGCGATTTGTGAGAATACCTAACTAAATGTATCTCCGTATTCAATGTTGGTTGATCGAAATTGGAGCTACCACCTAACACTAACACTTAGGTACGGCTACGCTGCCTTCATTATGCATCACGTTATACGGTATAGGGAAGCCAATAGCCATGGCGAACTCGGGGACAGGTTTCTGACTTGTGACTACAACATCAGATGTTGAATAAAGAATATATTAAACTGAAAGCGAGCTCAAAGATGTGATGAATTTGAGCCAGTTTGTTCCATATTCTACATAGTAGGTTGCCCGCTCGAGAACCTGGAATCTACCCCGCCTGCAATGACGCAGTGACGCAACACAAACAAAACACAGCCCGCTTGGCCAACAACCCTGAAAAAGAAGAGGATCATCCAACAGGATTATCTCACAGCCAACAACACAAGTCCGCTACTCTTCCCCGCCCAGAGTACGGTAATTGGCTCTTTGTCCGTAATCTTGCTGGGCATTCTATTCTGACCAAACATTTACGGAGAGCTGAAAAGAGGCGAGAGGGGGCTCAGCTGAGGGGTTGGGAAGCTAAGGTACCTACCTGACTACCTACCTTAGCTCATCGTCTCCAACATCAGCCCACTTGAAGCTTACATCTACAGCCTACATACCTACCTCACTCATTATATAACTTACTTAACCGCCTTTTATTTTGCCTACCTACCTACCAGAACAATCACAATCACAATCACACGCAAAATGGAGTCCTTCAAACTGTTGAAGCGTCGGACCACCGACCTGCTTCACTCGCTGCCGCAGTCTCTCCCCTCCATGCCAGCCATGCCCAGCATGCCAACCCTGAAGAACCCCATGGCGGGGGCCGCGCACATGAAGGGAACGTGGGAGAGGATCGCGGTCCCGTCCCTGCCGCGCTCGTCGCCGTCGGCCAATATCGTTGCCGGCACCGTGTACATCTTTGGCGGCGAGACGGGCGGCGGTCCACGCCGGCCGCCTGACAACGCCATGCACGCCGTCACGCTGGCGTCGAGCGGCGCCGACGCAGATTACTTTCCCATCCAGGCCAAGGCCGCACCCTCTCCTCTTTCTTCTTCTGGGACTGCGAAAGTGGAGGATGAAGAGGGCAAGGGCAAAGCCCCCGCCGCCGCCGCCGCCTCCCCGCCAGAAGAAGAACTAGGTTCCGTCCCCGCCGCGCGGGTCGGACACGCCTCTGCCGTGATCGGCCACCGGATCTTTTTGTTTGGCGGCCGGCAGGGCGGCGGCGAGTCCATGACCCCACTGGACGAGGGCGGACGGGTCTGGGTGTTCGACACGCGGACGCACCTCTGGTCGTTCCTCGACCCCGTGGCTGCCTCTGCCACAGCCACGGCCATCCCCGCGCCGCGGAGCCATCATGCAGCAGTCGCAACGGACAAGCCTCGTGACTTTGACACAGCCAAGGGGGGGCCGCATAGCAGTCACCCTTTCTCTTCGGGGAAAAAGAAGAATGAGACGTGGCGCGAATGGGCGAAGGGTGACTCGGACGACGTAGGCATCCCGCAGCGCCCCATCGTCGGCGCCGTAGCGGAGCGAGCCACGGATGTCGACTCTGACGGGTACGGCACGCTGATCATCCATGGCGGATGTCTCGCGGACGGGAGCCGCGCGTCAGACGTGTGGGCGTTCGACGTGCACAGCCGCGCGTGGCAGCGCTTGCCCGACGTACCCGGCACGCCATTGGGGGCTCCCGTACTCGCCCTCAGTAAGAGCCGGCTGTACCGGTTTGGTGCGAGCACTGACGATGAAGCCGAAGAGGGCAGAGGGCAGCTGGACTACCTCGAGCTGGGGGTCGACAGCTTCGACGACGAGTTCAGCGCGGGCGAAGTGTCCGTCGCTGCGCGGGGCGGCGAGTGGCAGAGCCTGATCCGCGGTAGAGAAAACGTCGGATACAAAGAAGTAGACACGGCGACGAACCCTCTCACGGCCGGGGACACCAACAACAACATACGGCCTGGTGCGCGCACAGCCGCATCCCTGCAAGCCGTCACGGTCGGCGGCGGGCGCGAGTATCTAGTCCTCATGCTTGGAGAACGGGCCGACAACAGCACCGCAACAATAACGGGCACTAGCAAATTCTACGACGACGTCTGGGCGTTCCAAGTCCCCTCGCAGAGCCTGTCGGCAGCGAGCGTGACCGACACGGTCCTCTCAGCCGTGGGCCGCAAGAGCGGCGAAGGCAGCTGGACCAAAGTCTCCATGTCCCCGTACGACGACGAGGACGATGCTTCGCTGGACGGCCCCGGCGCGAGGGGCTATATGGCCAGCGCGACGCTGGGCGACCTCGAGGAGAACGCCATCGTCATCTGGGGCGGGCTGAGTGCCGAAGGCAAGCGGCTTGGGGATGGGTGGATCCTGCGCCTGGGTTAAAGGGAAAAGGGGTAACTTGTTTGGTGGAATATTTATCTGGGTTTATTAATCAAACAAGAGGGCAGGTGAGCCATGGCGCGCGGGGAACGGGTTGGATCTTTTCTTGCTGATCCTCCTGTTAACGGAAACTGAAATAATGATGAATAAAAATGAAAAAAGGGCTCATGCAAGGTTTGGAGTTTTGTTGTTGTTGTACATGAATGTTTGATACTAGAAATAGCACTTCAGTAAAATGAATTCCCTGCGCCGTTCATTCTGTTCTGGTGGTGGTGGTGGTGGTGGTGGCACAACCAAAGTCAGCCGTTCCCATCATTATCTGGTTCACACACACAAAATTACAAGATGGGTAGTGTATCTTTTTCGTTTTCTTTCCTTTTTGTATTTTTGTACATCACCCCTCTTCCTCTTCCTCTTCTATGTGTCTCTGGTCATGATGCGCCTGCGTCTTCTTTATATAAAGTACTACAAATCCTGCCTTGTCGTCTCGGTGCCCCAGGGCTCGCTCGTCAGGTTGGTCAGGCCCGCACTATTCTCGCAGGTATCCCGCCCAGTCATGGGGCCTGGCGCGGGCACCTTGGCCAACTTGCTTACGTCGGACACGCTCTCCTTCAGGGCCGTGAGGAGCGACTTGATGGTCTCGGGCGTCAGGTCCTCGTAGTAGTCGTCGTTGATCTGCACCATGGGCGCGTTCACGCACGCGCCGAGGCACTCCACCTCGAGGAAGGTGAAGAGTCCGTCTGGTGTCGTCTCGCCTTGCTTGATGCCCAGTTGTTCCTTGATGGCTTTGACGATTACGTCGCTACCGCATCCTCCAAGCTGGCATGGGGTCTGTTGGAGGGATAATAAATTAGTTTTTCTTTCTGGACTATAAATTGGGAGACAGGATGTATGGCGGTGTACCGTCGTGCAGGCCTGGACGTGGAACTTGCCCACCGGCGTCCGGTTGTACATGGTGTAGAAGGAGGCCACCTCGTAGACGCGCATGGGGGGCATCTCCAGGATGCGCGCCACCTCGTTCATGACGCTGATGCTGGTGAAGCCGTGCTGGCGCTGACCCAGGTCCAGGATCGGCATCACGGCCGCCTTCTTGTATTGCGGCGGGTACCGCTTGAGGATCTCAGTGATGATGGCCTCATTCTGCTCAGTGAACTTGAAAGGGATTTTGGGGTTGTTGTCGGGAGTGTTGCGGTGCTGTTTGGTTTGGTGCCTCAATTAGTTTGGTTTTCCCCCAGTACAATTATCCCTTCCATTGCCATCGCCAACTGATGTCGAATTGAGGACGAGGACGATAAATAAAACTCACCACCATGAGGGTGTCGCTCGGCCTCTGCGCAGACAGCGTAAAGGCGCGGGTTTGCTGCGGTCGCGATACCCGGCATGCTGACCGGACGGCCGTCCGCAGGAACAGCGGTGTGAATTTGCTCGCCATGGCTGCGAGTAGCTGGTCGAGCAATGGCAGAGTCAATTGACGACGACGATGGTCTCTCTCTCTCTTGGTGGAGTTTGACACTCTCGTCGTTCGCTTCAACCGAAGCTCGGGACACCCACTTGCTAAGCTGCTCTTCTGACAAATGTGGCCCTCTGATTGGCCGGACAATGCCAGAGCTTGGTTTATGCGTTTAACCGACTTTTGTCATATGTACATACATCTACATCCATATCTTATCATCTCCATCATTTTAATCTCTCGTGTCCACGATATCCATTACACCAAGCTGGAAGTTCAGCCTCATTTCCTGTCAAGTTCACGGTTTGATACTGTCTTGGTACCTACTCATCCTCCTAAATCTCGCTATCGAAAAATTGCTGGTCCTTTTTCAACTTCATTTACCTCGCAGCTTTCCTTTTTGTGGAGCCTTATGACAAAGTGTCGAGGGCCAAGTTCTTGTCGTCGTCATCTTCAACTCCTTATCAGAACACATCTATATATGGGCCGTCCCGATATATCGAGTGGCCTCTTGGCAACTTTTCTTGGGGGTTCTTTTGAGAATCCCGCTGCGCCTTCCACAATCGATCAGCAGGCCTGTCCACCACCTCTATCTGTGACGTGTGATGGAGCCAACTCGAAGTGCCAGAGCCAGGCACTATGAGCCGATCCGGGTTTTCCATAAGCTTGCTTGTTTATTCCTCGTCAATCAAGATGATCTAAATGCTATTCAGGTTAACGCAGAAGCTCGGACTGTGGTTTGTCCATGGTCGAGGGCAGACGTCAATTTCTGCACCAATGGCATTTGCCTGGTCCTTGACTTGCCAGAGGGCTGCCGAGAGCCGATCGACATCACCACAATGCCCCCAGCCGAGGAAAGCTGTCTGGAGCTCATTCGCCGTCGGCTCAAATGGGCGGCCTTCCGTTTTGTCGTCACGTCGAGTTTAGGTCATTCGTCCATGTTTTTGGCTTGGCTCCCGTGATCGCATGTATACTGGCTAAATTGCAGCAAAAATGATGGAAAGCGGCATTGACGCTGGCGAGTGCCAGCGCTCGTTTCCGCCCCAGCGCATTGGCATTTACCGCAACAGTCTCTGGGCAATCTAAACTCGAGTCTATCTGAATAGATTAAACGCCTTCTCGAAGTCCGGGGCCCCGCCATCTCTCCCGTCTTCACAGACTACCGAACCTGCAAGCCACTCGTCGGCAGCGTAGCCCTGGGTGGTCCATTTGTCACATTCATGGTAGGGACAAGGATGCGGCCGCCATTTACAATATACGTGCTGGTCTTGACTTGTCCGGGATTTAGGAACTCGGTGCCTTTCTCGGACGAACTGGGCGTCCTCAATAGTTGATGCCCAGGCGCCAAAGCATGGCATTTGTCTTTTCCAACTATATAAATATGGAGCGAGCACCCTCCCATCGGTTGCTTCAAGTGCAGCAGCAAGACAACCTGGTATTCTGTGACACTGAAAACCCGCCGCAATGAAGTTCTCTCTCGTATCCCTTCTCGCCTACGGGCTCGCCGTGGATGCACATACTATCTTCCAGGTAAGTGATGCTACATCCTAGACGCTTGGCGTATACGATATTGCCCATGGTAGCAAGCTGACATAGTGGCTTCCAGAAACTCTCTGTCAACGGAAAGGATAACGGACAGCTCACTGGTATTCGTGCACCAAGCAACAACAACCCGGTGCAAGATGTCACAAGCTCGAACATGATCTGCGGTGCACCGGGGTCGAAATCCAGTACCGTGATAAACGTTGCGGCGGGTGACAGGCTTGGGGCCTATTGGGGACACGTTATCGGTGGGGCCCAGGTCGCGAACGACGTCGACAACCCGATCGCAAAGTCTCACAAGGGCCCCGTCATGGCCTACCTCGCAAAGGTGGACAATGCCGCGTCGACTGGCACCAGTGGCTTAAAATGGTATTTAACATCAATCCCTGACGTATCAGTTGGTATCAAGACATCACTAACAGAGTCTATAGGTTCAAGATCTGGCAGGACACCTTTGATACCAGCAGCCGGAAATGGGGAGTCGACAACATGATGGCCAACAACGGCTGGACATTCTTCGTCCTCCCCACATGCATCGCCCCTGGCCAGTATCTCTTGCGCGTGGAGACGATTGCCCTACACTCGGCCAACAAGCCCAACCAGGCTCAGTTCTACCAGAGCTGCGCTCAGATCAACGTCTCGGGCTCTGGCACCTTCTCGCCGTCGCAAACCGTGAGCTTTCCGGGGGCGTACAAGGCGTCCGACCCCGGTATTTCGGTCAACATCTACGGCCTGAAGGGCACCCCGGACAACGACGGAAAGCCGTACAACGCCCCGGGACCGGCGCCGATTTCATGCTGAGTCAAGCCGCCGAGCTAGCTTGGCGCGAAGGGTAACTACCCCTGGTAAGGCCTTAGGTGATGCTGCCTGAGAGCCTCGTGGGTACATATGACTGCTGAGACTACCTAGATGCTCAGCAGTTGGGATACTTGGCTGTGTCTTCCATATATATATACTATACTCGGACATAAAAACGAGTCTTTTCAACGAGTTTCGACGTGTGACGGTAGACGTGTTATCTCGAGAACTGGTCGCCGCTTACATCATCCACATACATACTTACCCCATGCAATCTTTTCGCAAATCAAATGAATGCCTGCGCACTGCTCAATCCCACATGTAATCTCTGGTCTCACTCTCATGGGATTAGGTATACGGATCCAACCGGCAAGATCTCCTCCCAAGTCCCAACTTTTCTCGAGTCGTTCCGCTTTCCACCGACCTTCAACGGTGGAGCAAGCTCTTTGAGCAACTTCACCAAAACAACATGGAAGGCTCGGAAAGGCCGCCCTGCCCAAGCTGGAAGATAAGCTTTTGCAGACGCTTGAGTGGATAGCGACTAATTCCGAATCTTATTAAACCGTGGAAGCGCTGCTAGTTAGGACTCAGGACACTGATGAACACTCAGGACTCATGGTCGGGCTTTTTTTCTTTCTTCGGAGTTCTCGCGGATCGATCGACTTTTGATGCTTTAATTTATTCATGATGGAATGGATGCCGAGACGCGTCTGATAGATATACAGAGATACCTTATACCTGTTGGAGTGTTTGCGTGATAAAGAGTTGCTTTGCATCAAGGTACAATCGTCTCACTCAGCCCGAGTTGGCAAGCGATCTGTGCTCACTCATCTTGCACGGCGCTATCCCAAAGGGAGGGCCTAAGAGCTTGAAAGCTTGGTCTGGTTGCCCCACCAAGAAGATACCAATCCCTGTGCCGAGACGACCTGCGTTAGGTAGCACTCCACTAGCAGCACTAACACTAGAGTACTGAGCTGCTCGCTGCCGCTTTCTCACCTTCCGTCCGTCCCATCCAATTCCTTTGATCATCTGATCATCTGCTGCTTGCTCAAAACTCCGAATACTCGACGACATTCGCAAAATCTCGTCCATCTTTCGAGATAAACTTTTTTGGTCAAAAACGTAAGCTCGTCCTCCAATTCTCCATGTTTTGGTCTTCGTTTCCGGCGCCTTCCGCTCCCGCGAGTGCAGAAGCTGGGTCCTTCCTTGGACGAGTCGTAGCGGCGAGAGCGCGAGTCGTGCCCCTCGCCCTTCGCATCACCGCGCAATCCCCACGAGATATCCCTGGGCCCCCTGCCGATGCCCATCTTCGCCCTCTCAGGCTGGTTACCGGCGGCAAGTCGCCATTGGCAAAATTCGCGCACCTACATACCGAAGGGAACCCATCCATGCCCCATGGGCCATAGCCCTGTGCTGGTTGCCGTGCTCGCCGCCAGTGGTTAAGCTTTTTTTCTGTTTGCTGCCACCCAAGAGATGGCCCCACAGGGCCATTTTTTGTTTGTTCATCGCCCTGCTCGCTGCTGCTTTCCATCTCTTCTTCTTCCTTCCCTTCCCCCCCCAACCTCACTCGGCATAGACAGGAGACTGCTTCCACCTACCTAATATCTATCCAATCTGCCCAATTGGTCCTCTCTCCAACCTTCGATTTTTTTTGTCGGCCTTGTCGTGTGTTACATCTTTTATCGGAGCTTACCCCCCCTCCACAAACAACAACTGACAAAGTCGCATCAGAGGGAATCCGTCCGACTCTTTTCTCACCACATTAAATCACTCAAAAACGTAAGTAATGCCCTCGCGGTCAGCCAATTGGCCCCCTACCGTCTTTCTCTGCATTGTTGTTCTTGCGGTTGTGAGGGAGAATGAATTCGGTCATCCCGACCGTTCGGATCGCACGGTACTTTCCACAACAAACATGACGGGTGCCAAGATTTCACGTTTCCACATGCCGCCGTGGCGCGCCTTTATAGCGTCTTAGCAAGTCCAAAATCGACACCCTCCCCGCAACCTTCAACAACAAACTCTCCTGCTGGTCGACGCCTACCTACCCCATCAATCGCCAAATCTTCAGCAACAAGATAGTCGCTAACAAATTGTCTTGCCATTCTTAGCCTTTAGTCCAACCAACAAACAACACAGCTAAAATGCCTGCTATCGAGACCACCCGCCTGGTCGCTCGCGACACCATCTCCCACATCGCCAAGCGCGACAACTGGGCGTCGCAGGAGGCCGGTGTCATTGTCGTCTTCTGCGTCGTGTTCGTCGTCGCCGTCGGTCTCATTTCCGTTTTCATCAGCAGAAAGATCTCTGCTCGCAAGGCGGCCAAGCAAAACTCATAGACTTTGTCTTTGTGAAGCAGTAGGACTGGGGATGAGAGAGTTGGGAAGGAGACAAGGGTGGTAATGAGTGATGAAGGGTTCTTCTTCGGTGGGATGATGCGAAGGTATCTTGGCGTGTGGGGTGCCGGGTGGTGTCAAAAAGCTTGGCTACCTTGGCTGGTCAGCCAAGTTTTGTGTGGCGGCGGGGGATGGTGGAACTGCGATGGATCCATTCCATTTGCCAACAAGCAACGATACCGAACCCACGCAAACAAAACTTCAGCCTCATACGCAAAGCCTCACCGAGTCTTTTTCGCTCCTCGCCGCCGACATTTTCGATGCACATTTCAAGGGGCGGATGGGACGAGGTGATGGAGCACAGAAGGGGTGGTGGTGGTGGTGGTGGCAGTGATCTAACCAAAGATCGCAAAATTTCTCACGCAAGCATAAAAACCCGAACCCGCAGATGGTGGTTGTGTGGGAAAAGGAGACAAGCACATACACCAGGCTGCAGGTGGGCAGACAGCCAGCGACAAGGGGCAGCAGGATTGGAGGAGGATGGCGGTCGTTTTGTTTATCATGGGATGAACGCCGAACAATCTTGTTGCTCTGCTAACTTATTTTATTCATATTTTCTCCTTAATATTATTTGATACCTCCTTCACAGGTTGGCCACTTCATAACATGGGATATTATATATGTGCGCGCGTGTGTTTTCCTTTGGGTGTTATAAATTTGGCTTTGATGGGGGGATGGCGACTGTAGAGGCGACCTGTATAGGACTCAACCCGGGGGTGTGAAGGGGCCATCGGCTTCAGGAGTGGTATGTACATATTCTCAGGTTGCGATTTGCCGTAAGGATTGTACAATGACGGTACCTGCACGCTTCCTAACCACACAAAACAGTCCAGCCAGCAACCAACACGCGAGATAATTTATATAGAACGACTGCTGGAAATGGTATCGCCACATAACAAAGTAGAGAACAGAAAGGGGGGGAAAAGGTATATTGTTTTTGGGACGAGACCAATTTTGCTGGTGCATACTCGGCCAATTTCATGCCGTGTTGTTGGGATCGCCCCCTGAATAGATTTATCTTTTCATAGTGAAGGGATGATAGATACCCAGATAGTAGGAAGCACCCTTTCTTGGGAAGCTTTCGGAATGGCATCCGCCTCTACCCCTACTCACTTGTACAACTCAGACTTTTCGAGGTGTATCAGGCCGTTTGCGGGCTTTGTGGCGTTGCAACGTCAGTCAGTCAGTCAGTCTTGATCACTCACTCACTCTAGAAGCTTAGATGTGATGGTAAGTTGTTGTCGTGGCAAAAGAATAACTCACCGGAACGAGCTGCCTCAATCGCACGCCTGCCTCGCGGAACACAGCCGCCGTCTGCCCGTCCATACTGTACCCCTGGCTGTAGACGACCTCGCTGATGCCGACCTGGGCGATCTTGATGCTGCAGGTCAGGCAGGGGCACGTGTCGCAGTACAGCACGGCACCCTCGCGCACGCGCTCGCGGCCGGCCTCGAGCAGCGCGTTCTCCTCGGCGTGGATGCACAGACACGTCGCCAGCCCTTGGCCGGATCCCTGCGCCGCCTCGTTGCACCGCCCGCACCCACCCTCGCCGCAGTTCTGCAGCCCCCGCGGCGTGCCGTTGTACCCCGTGCTGATCACGCGCTTGTCTCGGACCACGACGCACCCGACCCGCCGCTTCATGCAGTTGGACCGCTGGGCGGCGAGGGACGCGAGAGCCATGAAGTACGAGTCCCACGAGGGCCGGAGGCGGTCCGGGTTCAGGAGATCTAGTTTGCCGAGCGTGGCAAATAAATGCGCCAGGTCGGAGGAGGTGTTGAGCAGGCGGACTGTGGCGCGCGACATGAGCGGAAGTTGTCCCGAGACGAGGTCGTAGAGGTGCGTGTCGGAGAGGGCGACGAATTGCTCGATCCCAACGGGTTGCGCAGCCGCCCCCAGGGAGCGGTGGATGCGGCCCCGGAACCGCTGGAGCCGGACCGTCAGGGGGGCGTCGACGCTGACGAGTAGGAAGAAGGGCCGTCTGGTGTACATGTCTAGGACGGCTTCATTCGGGATGTCGGTGGTCACCCATCTCTCGCGCCAGCGCTTGGTGACAAAGTCGAGGAGGTGGTCGGCTGTGGCAAAGACATGCTCTTGTTGTCGGTGGTGGTGGTGGGATGGTTGTTGGTACTGTCCTCCCGCTGCCGCTGGCCGAGACGATTGAGAGCGCATGGCAAGGGGGGCCAGGTTACGGCTTGAAAGGGCGTCGCCATTGGTAGCCTCGTCATCACTGCTGTCCACGGCCTCTTCGTCCCCGCCCGGGTTGAAGGTGGTGTTGGCTTCTATGTACAGATGAGTGAAGCCATGATGGCTGACGAGATATTGGGCGATGGTGCTCTTGCCCGCGCAGATGCCTGTGGTCTTGATGTCAACAAATTCCCGGCCAATGGAGACGCAGGGGACGTGGGAAATTACTGCCACAAATGCCGATGAACATGTTTTTCTTATTAAAAAAAATGCTGGCTATATATCGTTTCTGCCGTGTCTGAGGGGGATTTTTTAGCTAATTTCAAGTTACATAGTAAAAGCCTGTTGCCGATGTGCCCCTCATCTAGTATCTGTCCGTCTGTTGAGGATATCAACGCATCTCTCGGCATACAATCAACGCGTTGGGATGGCTATGGCAAGCCTGCGAAAGGAGCCGCCGGAGAATAGCCGGAGGGGTATCGTGCATTGGGGCCCGCCATGACCCCGGTCAGCTGTGACACAGTTAGTGCGGGGCACAGCCAGCTGGGGCGTGAAGCTCCCCCACCAACACACAACCTTGTGTGCCTACGCTGTGGTTGCCTGCTTACCTCGATCATCTGTCGTACCGTCTTCAAGTTCCCTCCCTGAGATCCGGTGACACATTTTCAGGTCACGAATATACAATGACACAGAGAGACTGATTTCCATGGTAACAAAGATTGAATTTTGATTCCTTTTCTTCCCCTCCCTTGTATTTTTGTCACTCTCAAGTCACAACCGTCAGGGAAGCTTAGATATATGGTTATTTGATTTTCTTTGGGCCTGGAACAAAGCCGTCTTGTAACAAGCCTGGGCGACTCTAGAAGTTACTTTCCGACCCTCCCCTCGACCGCACTCGGTTTTTAAATCGGTCACGGCGCACTTCACTGTCTTTAGCGCGGGTCCTCGCATAGTTTCCAACGGCTCCGCGCGCAAATCAGCGCAATACAACGTCGCCCAGAGACACAACAGCTCCCTCTTACAAACGCCTCACATACATCCGAACTTGCAGGCAGTAGCAGTACGTCGCCATGGCAGCCCTCAAGTTCGCGACCTTCTCCTCGGAGATTGAACTCCCTTTCTACTCGAACCTCTTCTCTTCCAAACTCGAGCAGGACAAACTCGATGATTCGGCGCGCCCCGTCCTCGGCTTGTACGAGCCTCGCCCGCAGGCAGACCCGGAGGCGAGCACGCGAATGCAGATCCTCGGGAGTTCCCTGTCCAGTATTCAGTATGTTGGTTCCATGTTGGGATTTTCTAGGCCCATGTTTGATAACACAAGCAGCGTACCCCTGGGAATGAGCCGGGCCGAAGGCTTCATCAAGAATGTCAACACGATTGAGGAGTTCAAGAATATAGACAAGCAGGCCATGATCAAAAGGGCCGGGCAACAGGTATGTTTCTCTGCTCTCTCTTGTACATTATGGGCGATGCTAATGGGCTTTGTCTCGCAGATCTGGGATGCGATCCAAGACGGCACTATCTACTCTGTCCCGTCCCTTCTCGCCTCGTTCAATATCCTCTCCTTTGCCGATCTCAAGAAATACCGATTCACCTACTGGTTTGCCTTCCCAGCCCTCCACTCCAATCCTGTATGGAAGCGAACAGGCCCGGTTGGACGTATAGACTCGAAAGAGAGCACAGCGCTGGCTGAGTCGATTGGGACATGGCGCTACATGACCGACAGCCGAGAGCACGGCTTCTTTCTCGTGAAAAAGCTGCGAGGAGAGAACGCCGCAAAGTCTCCGTTGGATGACCCTGCTAACGACATTGGTTATAAGTGGGAGATCGGCTCTTTGCGAGATTTTGAGACAGGATTCTTCAACAACACGCCGGAGGAGGATAGATATGTCGCGTTTGTGGACCCCTCCAACTACGACGATTCTCCATCCTGGCCTCTTCGCAATCTTTTGGTCTTGATTCGGCAGAGATACTGCCTGAGAGATGTTCAGATCCTCTGTTATCGCGACACACAGGCACGAAGACACGAGGCGCGTAGTATCGTTCTCCCCCTGGCTATGGATCCGGTGGACGATATGGATATTAAGGAGATTCCCAAGGTCACAGGCTGGGAAAGAAATGTTAGCGGCGACGTGAGAGCTCGCGTCGCCAACCTGGCCGAATACATGGATCCCACTCGCCTGGCCGACCAAGCGGTCGATCTAAACCTGAAGCTGATGAAGTGGCGACTCTCGCCAAATCTTGACCTCGACACCGTCAAGAATACCAGCTGCCTTTTGCTTGGCGCAGGCACCCTTGGAAGCTACGTCTCTAGAAACCTCATGGGGTGGGGCGTGCGGAAGATCACATTTGTCGATTATGGCGCGGTATCCTTTTCTAACCCTGTACGACAGCCCCTTTTCTCCTTTGAAGATTGCCTCAACGGAGGAAAGCCCAAGGCCATCCAAGCTGCCGAGGCACTGAAACAAATCTATCCGGGTGTCGAAGCCGAAGGTCACGTTCTCTCGGTACCGATGCTCGGCCATCCTGTTGGAGACATGGCCAAGGTGAAGGCAGACTTCACCAAACTTCAGGAGCTTGTTGACTCGCATGATGTTATTTTCCTTCTTATGGATACTCGCGAGTCTAGATGGCTCCCAACGCTGATGGGCAAGGCTTCCAACAAGATTGTGATGAACGCAGCTCTTGGGTTCGACACATACGTTGTTATGCGGCATGGATCAGCGCCCGAGGATGGCAGTGAGGACACTCTTGGGTGTTATTTCTGCAATGATGTTGTTGTTGCAGCCGATGTAAAACTTCTTTTCTTATTAACACGGCTCTTTGACAAGCATTCACTGACATGCCCATTTAGTCCGTAAAGGACCAAACCCTGGACCAGCAATGCACGGTCACCCGCCCAGGAGTTGCGGCAATTGCATCAGCACTTCTGGTCGAGCTTCTCACCAGTATTCTGCAGCACCCTAAGAAGCAACATGCTCCAGCCCCAGTTCTCGCGACTGGGTCGTCAGCCGGGTCGTCAGATTACGAGCGTGAGCCACCAGACCATCCTCTGGGTATTGTTCCACATCAAATCCGCGGGTTCCTCTCCACGTTCCAGAACATGCTCATCCGCGGCCGTTCTTTCCCTCAGTGCAGTGCCTGCAGCAAGCCTGTCGTTGGCGAGTACAAGAAGAGTGGCTGGGAGTTTGTCCAGAAGGCCCTGGAAAGTAGAGACTATGTGGCCGAGCTGAGCGGACTGGCCGAAGTGCAGAGACTGGCCGAGGCTGCGGCTGCCGAGGTGGAGTGGAGTGAAGATGAGGATGTGGGTGAGGATGATGGCGAGGGAGTTATTATCTGAACGGCGCAAGGAAGAAATCGATTTATTGTGATGGGGTGGCTGCTGTTGAGGGATTGGCTATCTGCGTTCTTTGTAAAGCGGTATCAGCTTGGAGTTAGCTATTTTACATCAATTGATGGGTTGTGGGACCTGTTGCCCTTGAAAATCTAGACAAGGTTTTTGCTGTTCTCGCATATATGGGTATAGGATGGTTGTTGTGTGTAGTGACATGGGCGTGAGTTGAGGTTAGAGGACTCGAAAAGTTCTTCTTCTGGGTGTATCTACTAGGCCAACTATTAGTCGTGAGGCTGCGGGCTCTTCTCCGATAGCGAGGCCCTCTTTCAATTATCTTCATTGGTAACTGGAGCTGTCTGCGGGGGTTTTCTATCTGCCTAGACGCCTCGGCGTGGAGTTTATATGCCTCTATTATTTCAATATCCCGTCGCCCCCTCACTCCCGTTAGTCAGGCGTATATATGGGCGAGTTTTGGGGTAAGGGCTGCGCAGCTCTATTGACAAGAAACATGGATGCTGCGATTGGGGCGAGGGTAATAGATCTAATTCTTTTTTTTTTATTAATTTTTCTTTTTACATTTTTGGGTGGAGGACAACGTATAGCAGCAAGCCGCTGGTTTAATAAACTCGTCAAGAGATTGTTTTGAACCCAACTTTTGCATGGACCTAGACGCCGAGAATAGAAAACAGACAAACCAAAATTATGTAGTCCAAACTACCTAGGTCCCATTTTCCCCAGGATGTCCAGAGTATATCCCCTGATTATAGCCGCTGCCTCCCCCTTGTCTCGATGGGAATCATACACATACCCACAAACGCCGCGAGAATCAGCGCAGCGGCCAGGTATATCGGCGCGGTCGTCCCATCCCCCGCCATCGTGGCCGCAATCACGGGCGCCATCAACCCCGTGGCGCGGTTCAAAAAGCTCGCCACGCCCGTGCCGGCGCCCCGGACAGGCGCGGGGAAAATCTCGGGCGTGAAGGCGTACAGCACGCCGTACATGATGTTCTGCGCGAAAGCCTCGACGCACGAGAAGAAGAGCTGGGCGAGAGGGGTGGACCCGAACTCTGCGAACAGGAAGAGGAATATGGCTGACACAAAAGTGGACATGGCTAACGTGCCGCGGCGCCCGAGGAAGGGCGATGGCATGTCGACTGTGTATGCGGCGAGTAAGTTGCCGGGTACGCCGGCGATGCTGGTGATGACGCAGCTGCGGTATGTCTCGGAGGCGGTGATGTCAGAGGAAGAGACGGGTTCTGTCGGGGAGGCTACGCTGCCGCCACCGCCGCGGCCATGGGAGAGGTACTGAGGGAGGAAGGCGTTGAATAGCGGGTAGCCCATTCCGATGCTCGCCCAGCAAAACCATATTATGGCTGTGGTGAGACCGAGTTTGCGGGTTTTAAATAGGGGCCGGAGGCGCTCACCCGAGAAGGTGGCGAGGCGGTTTTTGATGATGTTGGTTGCGGAAAACAACCTGGGAGGGTGTGGGATCGAGTCGTCTACAACGGCGTCCAAGATGGCTTCAGTCAACCACGTCTTCCTATTATTCCTGAACGCGATGCCG
This sequence comes from Lasiosphaeriaceae sp. G1095, assembly GCA_027569635.1. Lineage (NCBI taxonomy): Eukaryota > Fungi > Ascomycota > Sordariomycetes > Sordariales > Lasiosphaeriaceae > Lasiosphaeriaceae sp. G1095. The sequence goes on along the minus strand of JAPDFK010000471.1, from coordinate 8,817 downwards.
TGCACGACAGCGACGGCTTCGGCCTGTCGGCCCTGGGAAAGGAGGAACTTTGGAGACTCGAATAAGTGGAAGATGAAGAAGCGGACGATGAACATCGAAAAAGTGATCAAACCAATGGTCATGACAAAGTACCGCCATCCCTGGTCCGCCGGCCAATTCGAGATGAAATACCAGGCAAAGAGGGACGAGACCAGCTGGCCTATGGGCCACCAGACGGAAAGGAGAGTAAGTAAGGACCCTGAGGCATCGGGAAGGAACTCGAGGAATAACGCTCCATCAATGGGCAGATTTCCACCGACACCGAAGCCCAAGGCGGCGAACAAAACACAGACGCCTCCCCAGCTCGATGCATAGGCGGAGGCAATGCCGAAGACACTGGTGATGAGCAGTGTAGCGTTGAAGGCGATGCGGCGCCCCATAATGTCAGACCCAAATCCCCAGAAGAAGCTTCCTAAGCAGAGACCGACGAACAGCGCAGAAGTTGTGTATCGAACCTCCTTTTCTGAGACTCCAAACTCGGCTGAGAGCGATGGAAGTGTCAGCGACACGCCCTGAGTGGGTTGTCAGTATGTTTTCATATTCCCGTGCAATTTACACATAGCGTTAAGAGTTGTAGCATAAATCAAGGCAGGGGGTTTTCCAATTTTTACCTGCATCCATAGACTACAGTAAAGAAACTCGAGTTAGACAATGACTTTTAAAGGGGGTACTGGAACGAATTTTTGTAGATGTATAAGAAACTCACTTGTCCGCGAACCAGCCAAATCCACACAGAATAAAGAGCTGCCAGTTATACCTCCCCATCCCAATGTCCTGTATAGCCTTGTTGATGAGCTTGGACTTCACTATGCAATTAAAAAAAAAAGTTTAACCATTGTCTCGTTTTTTTTTTTTTTTTTTTTTTTTGGAATTTCTCCGAGGAGAGTGACTTGACTTACTCTCATAGGCTGTCCACTTCTCGCCCTTGCCGCCTCTCCGGACTTCCTTCCGGAGCCCTTCGATGCTATACTCGGCGGCGCTCATCTCCAACATACCAGTGCCTTCATCGTTGCTATTTTTGCCATTGCCATTGCCGCATCGGCGCCGATCGCCCCTCTCAGCGGGGGAATCGTAGTTATCATCGCCATCATCATCATCGTCGTCATCGTCTAGAGATTCCTCACACTCGGTCCGGCGGCCTGACCGGTACGAGTGGCTGTGAAGATGCGCCTCTTCCAGCTCGACCAACACGCCTGCGTAGTCGTCCACAGACTCGGCCCGGTGTCCTGTCCATAGCTCCGGGACCATCATCTTTTTTGTCGGGGGTCTGATGGAGCAGGGCCGTTCCCCTTGTTTTCATAAACTCGCCGTCGGGCCTGGTCAAGGTTGACGAAGGGGGTTTCAGGGGGGAGAACTATGGTATCGTATCATAAAGACCATATGAGGGTATTTGTCTCGATATTGGACGCAAGCGAATCAAGTTTGAAGAAGATTTCCTTCCTTATGGGGTGGGTTGGGGCTGGTCCCGGGTCTCTGGATCGATCAGGTGTGAAACGTGGTGGTGCTGGGGGAATGTCCGGGATTATGACATGGGAGGATGCAACGAGGCTGTGAGAGTTTTGCCAAATAATTTATGTTTTCTATTCTGTAGCCAATGTCGTTTGAACATGAAACGAGAAATAAATGCCTTATATAGCTGTTCTTCGACTACATCTTGGACATTTTCCAAAGAATTATTGAACAATTGGTTGGAGAAAGAAAGAAAGAAGAGTAAGTCCAAGGTTGAGAAGCGGAGGAAAAGGTCGTCTTGACTGGGTCGCGTCACGGGTGCTGTGGCTCAGCGACCGAAAGAGTGGGTGCTGCATGGAGAATAGTGGGCGAATCGGGTGGGCGCCCCAGGCCATGCAGGTCTTCCTGCGTGACAGGTGGGGGTGGGGGGCCCTGGAGAAAGTTAGGGTGATCCCATGCCCTGCAACACGGCAGCCAGCTTGCCAAGATTGAACGTCTTTCACCCATTGGCCCAAACAAAAGTTGAGATTCTTTGCAGTGAGTTTCGACTTGACTCTGTGAGTGTTTCAATCAAGTGAGAACAAGTGAGAGGCCAGGCTCGATGCCGAAACAAACGACCGCCTTTTCAGCAACAACAACAAAGCCACACAACTCTTAACAGCATAGCTAGAATAAGAAAATGCATATATGTAAGATCATGTCAGACCCTTTTTTTCTTCTTGTCGATCGAAACAAAACATCCGATCATTCATTTCGAACATCTCGTACCTTCAAACCAAACAAAATCAAAAAGCCAGAAAAACATAAACACATTCCTTTAAAATGAAGTACACTATCGTTATCCTCGGCCTCGCTGCCATTGCCACCGCCGCCAACGTCAACAATGACAAGCGGAACTCGGTTGTTGCCGTGACCACCATCATGAGCACAGTCTCCGAGTCGAGCAGCGCCGCGACACCGACCGCCACCCCGAACCAGGGCAACAACGTTTTTGCCAGTGGGTCTGCCAGCGGCTCTGCCTCAGCCAGCTTCAAACTGGGCGGGGATAAGTCAGGTGCCGACAGCATGCTGCCCCCCAGCAAGGGCATGAGCTATCTCATGACGGGTATGGCGGCGATTTTGGGGGTTGGTGCTTGGGTTGTTTAAGCACCGAGTGGGAGAGATATATATTATAGATGGTGGGCGTTGAAGGCGTTTGTTATTTGGTCGGGGGCCTAGGACCATGAGGCGAGCTAGGTCTGCCTTTATTTGTTTTTGTTTTTCGGGAGTTTCGGCGCATCAATTTCTCATTCATATCTTTGAGGACGGTATATTCAAGACCCTTGTCTAACAGATATAGACGCTCACCAGCAATAACACATGGCTTTGCTTTTTAAGTCACTCTATGTGTTTGCCACGTGCCCCGATTCAAAGGGGATGAAAAAAAGAAACCTAGGTCTAGCCCCCTGGCGATCATGAAATCTAACCCTAACCCTGGAGTCAGAGTCAGAGTCAGAGTCAACAACAACAACAAAACACTATCTTCGAACCCAAGATATTACATACGACCATAGGCACCGGAAAACTCGGGATCCCGTCCGCTCTCCCTTAGATAAGCCAGTGACCGCTAGACTAGTAGTTGGGTCGGCTTCGACCAGCGAATCCCTGGTGTTGTATGTATGTCTTTGCTTTTTTTTTTCTATTTTTGCTCCACTTGCCCAAGAAATGGGGAGAATCAAGATGAAGAAGCACTTGTAAGGATACATCGGGACATGATAAAAAAGTGGCCTCTCTCCCAAGTACTGCGGGGGCGAAAATTACAATGCTGGTCGTCCATGTGTACGGTCATCTGACTCTGTGGGGAGTAGTGCTGGTGTATCGTTGTCTGACAAAGTTAGCTGGCTACTAGAGTACTCTTCCTCGGCGAAGCCTGGCTCGCTACTCGAATACTCCTCCTACTCCTCCTCCTCGACGAAACCTGGCCTTGGTGGATAATTAGCGCATCCGAGTCGGAGATACCGGCTGGACACGCGAATAATTGCCCTCTACGTATCATGACTATGATCTATAGTGCATCGGCATCCGGGGCAGAGGCTGGTGGTCCACGGGAACAATGTGTAGCCCTGGGGCGAGTAATATGTCGGCACCGGAGGCTGATAGGCCTGTATCGCTCGCGCATTATCTTCGGGCGGGCAGGAAGTCAACACCGGCTATGGCTCCTGGTAGGTTGGATGCTGTCGAGACTCTCGGCAGTGCGCCCTTGGGAGGAGGTGTGAACTGAGAATAACCGTGGTGCTATATGGCAAAGTACAAGTTGGGTTTACCTTGCTCTGCACTTCAACCAGTAGACTGAGGTTCTAGACGAAGATGGGATGCGAATTCGTCTAGGTAACTATGTGACCATAGGCCCTGATTGGACATCCGCGACAGTTCATATATACGTACAAGAGTGGCCAGACACTCTGCAAGAAAGATCTTAAGAATAGCGCACTATAGGTCGTATCCGCCATGGTAGCCGCGCGAGGGTTCGGTCTTGCTTGTCGTATTGTACAGTATCACACTATCCCTGGATGTCTTCCAACAAAAAGGCGAGGCAACAAAAGCCGAGGCTCTCTCGATATGTGTACAGAGGCAGTAGCAGCCCGTGCAAACTTCAAGGGGAGGCAGCCTTGTATCCGATCAAGTGACACTAAGAGCAGAAAAAATCATCAAAAAGATTTTTAGGGGGAAAAGAGGTCAGTCTGTGTGACTGCAGCTTCGCCGCATGCTATGTTTCCTGATCTATTTCCTTGTGGAGGTTCTTGATATGACTCTGCGTAGGGAGATGACGACAGTTTTTTGGTTGGCTCGTGGGTCTTCTTGTTCAGGTCGATGTGAGATGAGTGACGAGACATTAGTGAATGGCCCTCCAAGAAGTGCCAAACAAAAACTCGAAATAATAGAAAGTTTGTCTTGTCTGATTGTCACTCGGGCCAAGGCAGATGGCGAAGTGGTTGTGGGTGACACGGCGAGGTTCATTTTGGCCTGCCTATAACGGACTGTGTACATGTACCAAGGAAGCAAGGAGGCACACCAAAGTCCCAGAGAAGCACCAGGCTCCTCTCCGCCTACGGCTAAATGGAAGCAAAAGGTTGAAGAAACTGATCCAACGTCAAAGGTATACCAATTACGATGTGGGCCAGATATGAACCGACGCTCGAGGAACAAGACTTCTAGTCTTGCGTTAGAAAACTCTGCCACCATGCCTGGATGGAAGGATGTCCTCGCTGTTGTTGAGTTTTCGGGCGAGCAAGTTCTCCTTCTCAATAAATTGTGTCGAGTGTCGTCATTACTTGTTGTTTTTGTAAGCGGTACCTCGGTGTGTTTTAGTTGTGGTGAGATGAGAGCACTTGGAAGCTTTGGGACTTACGCCATGCGGCTAGTGCGCACTGATATGCCGTCCAAGACGCCACAGCGTCACCCAATAAGGTCTGGCGTGGTGGCAGAGTGGTCAAATGCGCGACTAAAAATCTTGTTCAAGAGGGTCGATTCCCACCCGCAACATTCTCCTAAATTAGTACGGAATACTCTTGGGTTATTCCCGAAACACAAACCCCCGCAACGGTGGTCACTGCGAGGGTTTGGATTCCTACCCGCAACTGACGAGGTTGGCGTCTGTTCGAATCAGGCCCACGTCGTGATGTTTCGCTTGATGTTCTTTTTATTTTTGGCTTCTATTTGTAAACCCATACATACATAGTACGTGGTTCATTTCCTCTCAAGTTGCAGTTTTTTGGTTGAATGAGTACTATGTATGTTTAGGTTATATCAAAACCATGAGAAATTAGTATTCCAGTCACCCAAGCTCGGCTCCTGCTTGGCATCCCAAACCGCTCTGAGCATGCATGATGACTGTAACCCTTCCTCATCAAGTGTCTGTCTGCGTCGCGGTTGCCCACAATGATGCAGATTACTAACACCCAAGGATCTACTATGTAAGGCAACACAATAATATTGGCGGTAGTTCCCGCCCCGTTGCATCCATCCATCCATCCATCCATCCATCCCCTGACTTGAAGCTGACATCTTTTTCGTGTCCATCTTTCTTTTCTGTCAGCCCAATTGCCGAATTGGTGTTATAAATTCTGGTGATGCCATGAAACCGTTTCAATCGTTGGTAGGCTTATTACCTACATCACTGTTCACTCTATTTCCTGTGAGCTTAAAGTCAAACTTCAAGATATGAGAGCCCTTCTCTCAATAGCGGCGGCATTGTTAGCCGCCAATGCCAATGTAGTAGCAGCCCACCAGCACCAGTCGTTACTCAAGGGCCATGTCATCCATGAAAGGCAGACATCATGCTCAGGACCTGTTGCTTCAAGTCCCCAGCTCTGGTGGCGGACCCAGAAGCCACCAAACGGGACAACCTCTTACGCCGCCGACTCAACTTTCCAGTATTACCGCACCGCCGTCCAATACGGCGCCGACAAGACTGGCGTGAATGATTCGTCACGCGCCTTCAATGATGCCATCAACGGTAAGGACCAACTTCACGGGGAATAAGTTCCGAGTCTGATGATTAACAACATGTGCGGCCAGCTTGGAACCGGACCGCCAACACGGTCACAACCCTCCCGGCGTATATCTACGTCCCGCCGGGCAGATACCGGATCAAGAAGCCCATCCAGATGCTGGTCAACACGTTCTTGATTGGCGACGCTCTGAACCCGCCCACTCTGGTTGCTGATCTAGCTCTCGAGGCGAGTTTTGTCATTAGTGGTTACGATGCGTGGCAGGGGGAAGGCAGCGCCAACAAGAACTTCTTCATGGCCGTTCGCAATCTCAACATTGATACGACTGAGATGGGCAGTATTGTGAATGCTACCGCGATCGACTGGTCCGTTTCTCAGGCGTGCAGTCTCACCAATGTTCATATCAAGATGCCCCCGAACTCCAATCATACAGGCATCAGTATGGAAAAGGGAGGATCTGGAAACATTATTTCTGACTGCGTAAGCCTCTTTTCCCGACCCAGGGCTAAACTTCTGAATTGGAACCCATTTTTACGGCATGAAAAGAGAGACTAACATGGCTGCCTCTCAAGTCATTCTCAGGAGGGGCTATTGGCCTCCATCTTGCCAACCAGCAGTACCTGCTCAAGGGCCTCACCTTTGACGGCTGCGCCGTGGGCATCTACATGAAGATCTCGTACGTGACGACGATCCAGGGATGCAGCTTCAGCAACTGCAACTACGGCGTTGACATGGGCCGTAATGGCAGCGCTGGCTCCGTGTCCATTGTCGATTCCTCTGTCTCCAAGTGCAATGCCGGGGTCAATGCCTTTGTAAGCGGCACTGGGCAGGGCTCGCTCGTTCTCGACAACTTTGCCGTGAGCGAGGCTGTTGCCGTCAAGTCGTCTACTGGCGCTACACTTCTCGGCGGTTCCGTTCCTGCTGGGCAGACGTGGGTCATGGGGAATACGTGAGTTTCTCCTTCGCCATTTTGAGCAGAAGGTGCAGTAGGTGCTAACAGCTTGTATAAGCAATCCCAACAATTACCAGTCTGGTCAGACATATCCTATCACAAGGCCTGCCGGTCTACTTCGCGATGGAAAATACTTCACCATGCCGTTACCGCAGTATGAAAAATACGACATTGATCAGGTTGTCAACGTGAAGGGTGGTGATCCTGACTTTAAAGTCTTTGGAGATAGTGCGTCCGTGGCCGAGACCGCGGATATGCTGGTATATCTGCTAACTTGATAGCCAGACTCTCACGACGACGGCCCAGCCATCAACGCCATTCTCAAGAAATACGCAGGCTGTAAGATCATCTTCTTCCCGCAGGGCATCTACCAAACAAAAGAAACCATCTACGTCCCTCCCGGGTCCCGCATCGTTGGCGACGTTCTCAGCGCGATTTCAGGAGCTGGCTCAGTCTTTGGAGATTCCGCGAACCCCCAGCCCATTGTCAAAGTCGGGAACACGGGCGAGAAAGGCGTGGCCCAATTCACCGACATGCTCTTCACAGTGGGCGACGTGCTGCCGGGCGCCATCATCGTCCAGGTCAACATGGCCGGCGACAGCCCTGGCGATGTCGGGTTTTGGGGATGCGTCGTCCGTGTCGGCGGCTCTGTAGACTCTCTCGTGAGCAAAAAATGTAATGGCCCTGATCCGGTAAACTGCAAGGCGGCTTTTGCACTGTTGCATGTTACCAAGACGGCGTCTGCGTATTTTGAGAATTTATGGGGATGGGTTGCTGGTTTGTTTGTTTTCTCTTCCTCCTGTCTCTCTTATCAGTATTCTTCATGTTTACTAACAATGACCCCCTCCCTCCTCCAGACCACGGCCTCGACAACCCAGAAGTCACCCAGAACATTGCCGTCGGCCGCGGCGCTCTCATCGAGTCCGCCTCCCCGACCTGGCTGATCGGCACCTCGTTCGAGCACTGCGTCCTCTACCAATACTCGCTCAACCACGCCTCCAACGTATACATATCCCATCAGCAAACCGAGAGCCCCTACTGGCAAGGCAAGGGCACGCCACAGCGCGCCCCAGCACCATGGATTTCCAACAGCACGTTTGGCGACCCGACGTTTGACAACTGCGCCAGCCAGAACCAGCAAACCAACGACCAGTGCTACCGCGCCTGGGCCGTCTACATGTCCGGCAGCAACAACGTGATCATCCACGGCTCTGCGATGTGGGTGTTTTTCAACAAGATGAACGATAACATGTGGCAGGATGCGCAGTGCACTGCGACAGGGAGTGTGTGTCAGTTGAATATGGCGTACATCAAGGACGCTGCGTCGACGTTTTGGTATTCGTTGAGTACCAAGTCTACGGCCAATCTGGTGTATGATATCACTGGGGGAAGTGTGGATGTGGCTCCGCAGGACAAGAATCAGGGGTCGTGGGGTGGTGTGGTTGCGGCGTATCTCCGCGATTCGGGGACAGTGGGTGGGCAGAAGAAGGATAATGGCGCTGCTGGAAGGAGTAATGGCGAGCTTGGTTGGTTATCTATCATGGCTGGCTTGTTGGGGGCGGTTTACATGTTAGTGTAGGAATGAATACCTCTATATATGGTAATGTAATCAATCATATTCACACGATTAGGTGCAAGTGACAATAGAAGCAAGATAAAGACCTCTTCTGTCTATAGGCAACTGCCAGGTATAAAATGCACGCTTTTCTTTTCCCCAAGCCATTCTTTTTTTTTTTTTGGGGGGGGGGGGGGGGGGGGGGGGTGTAAAAAAAAAAAAATTTATTTTAGAACGCCTCGAGTTTACAAAAACTATATGTCGGTGGGGCGGGGTGGGGGGAAAGGGGGGAGAAGGAGTGTGTTGGGGGGGGGGGGGGGGGGGGGGGGGGG
>JAPDFK010000470.1:0-28834 GCA_027569635.1 Lasiosphaeriaceae sp. G1095 | reverse complement strand
GCCAGGGCAGGGAGGCCGTCGTGATCGAAGGCGTCGATGCCTGGCGACGCCATGAGAAGGCAGTTCACGATGGCGACGGCGATAAGTGCGGACAACCTTCGAATCCATCCCTGGACGCCGATAAGATCGTCCAGGAGAAAGGACCATTCCCTTGCCGGCTGTGCGAGCGATCATTCCCATCCTCGAGAAGCCGCTCGCTGCATACCACCAACTTTCACTTCAAAAAGGGCGCCTGCTATGGCGTAGAGTGCCTCGAATGCAGCCGCCAGGGCAGGGAGACCGCCGTAGTCGAAGGCATTGAGGCCTGGCGACGCCACGAGAAGGCGGTTCACGGCGGAGATGGCGGCGAGTGTTGCGAACCCTCCAATCTATCTCTAGATAGTGGGGCTGATGAGACGGCCGGTGAGAGACAATGGGAGGATGATGCAAATACGGCCTACGGCAGCTCGTCCTTTAGCGACAATGCAGCGAGGACGCGGGACATTGACCGCTCCCATCGCCCGTCTATTGGCAGTGATACCGCGACCACGGCAGACGATACCAAGGAGCAAAAAGGATTAAAAAGGAGTAGAGAGAACGAAGAGAACAAGTGTGTAAGTCTATCTCCGGGCGGGCCGACAGGTGGGACACGCTAGAGAAGAATACTAACTTTTCTACAGCATATGGCTTCTACTCTCATCGGGACGGATATCTTGGCTGAAAGCCTTAGAAAGAAGTCCAAGCAGACAAATTCCGAGGGCGCCGCACTTTGCGAGGGAAGTAGCCAGAACTCTGAGGCAGAGGTTCACGGTGCAAGCCTCGTCGAGTCTAGAGACACATTTGCAAGCCTCAATTGGAATATTGCTTTTGATAATCCCTGGGTTTTGGAATAGCCTTACACGATAGTATACTAGTTATCTCGTTTCCTGGCAGTATGCCGCGGAGACGGTCTACCTCAGCGGGGCGATAACGACAACGATGACGACGATAGGAATTTGGAGCACGATAAGCCTAGCTGCAGTACCGCGGGTTCGTCGTATTATAACTATTCCTAATTTATTGAATGTCTAGGCGTCCTTCATTTGTTCTTTTTGGCACTTCAGTGTACCTCAACAGGCCCCCCCTTTGCCCACTTCAAGCCACAAGCGTTGCAGAGCGTGCGAATTCCAGCAGGACCGCGACGCCATTCGGTGGTCTCAGTACGATTGCACCTTTTGCATTTCTGCCCATTATTCGTGGTACGGCTGGAGTTCTGGAGAGATACAATGTCAGAAATCCTTTTGGTGGTGGGAGAGGGGGAAGAAGGCGATTGCCTTTGGCCTTTGGTGGGCGTGGGCCACTAACCCGTTTCTTCTTGCTCGGCTTCTGTGAGCCACCAGGGCGTGGTTGGTACACCTCAATAACCAACGGTGGTTGGGATCCGGGACCCACCGGTTGCTGCGGCCAGCTAGTTGGTTGTTGAACGACTAGCACTGGCTCCGAAGGATAGTTGGATGGCGAGGTTCCTGCTAGAGGAATTCTGGCTGGCGTTATGCCCGGATTGTCCAGAGGGAACTTTACGGGCGGGGGCGAAGGTCTGTCCGTCCGGGGTTGAGGGCGTGGTGAAGAGGTTCCTAGGGCCGGGAGGTTGTGCTTGTGCTAAGGTTCGTCTCGCCGTCTGGTCCAGTGTGCGACGTTTTAAGCCGACATCCTCGGAAGAGTTCGTTGAACGATGGTAGGGAGCTGTTGCTCGCGTTATGGCCCATCCTTGGGTTGCTGAGAGGTTGTGGGGCGACTGACAGTCTGCCAAATCCGAGCGTGTTAGGCAGGTTTGCAGAGGTTGGGAAGATAAATAAGTTAAAAATGGCAAGACGGGTTGGGACGATAAGTTGGATCTAGATCATAGAAATGACACCCAAAGGATGGGAATGACCCACTCATCAGACCTGGTTGCCTGGGTTAAGACGATATACCGACCGGGACTTTTAACTTTGCTCTAGCGGCCGCCGACAACAGGAAACCACCAGTTCTCAATCCGCAGACGCATTCTACTGTGATACATGTACACGTGTACAGGAGGGAGCAGGGGTGTGCTACTCCACCCTCCGCAAAACCGTGGAGCACAGGAATCCTAACCGTAGTCGGGTGTGGGAGTGACTGTGCATCTGTGCTTCACGGTTTTGCTTACACGTACCTCATCTACCCTTCCATTCTCTTCTCTCGTTTGCGAGATTGAACTTAGCTAAAACAGTCTCTCGCTGAAGTTTGAAGTCCACGCTCCCGTCTGTGGATGCGTAATTCGGTTGGTAAGTCGGAATTATCTCGGCCATTAACCCACATTGTGGCGTTGTGGCTGACTGGTCCCGAATTTCTACCGGTGGCTCAGTCTAGTGGCTAGGCGCGAATCCCCATGGCATGTTGGATCTGAAAAATGCTCAACTAAGTGCTCAACTACACCTGATCAAACAATACATGACAATCTCAATTTGACCTTCCGTCAAGCCCTCATGGAGAACATGGACAAAGGCATCCCAAGCAAGCCCAATATCCCCAAGATCGATGGTCACAAGGGACGGCAAATCCGAAATGTCGTTCGATATGTGTTTAGCGATGACGACTTGAAGAGAAACACACCACAGAAGCGGCATGCTCTTCAGCAATTACCTGACCAGATACTGGCTCTCTTTGGAGCGTTCGTCACGGCTAAGCAGATTCGTGATGAGAGCTTGAAATATGTAGAGCAGCTTTGCGGTGTAGCCACGAGTCGCCTAAAGCCGCTGATCAAGCTGAGCATTCACAACGGGATATTTCAAAAAATTTGCGGCGAGATTGCTCAATGTTAGTATTTCTACATACCTGCCATAGAATTGCTAATAAGAGGATCAAGTTCGAGCTCAACAAAGCACCACCTCCGAGTCGGCCACAAGCTCCACCACAGACGCGACCGTAACCAGCACTTTGAAACGAAAACATTCCACCGATTGCTGGAGTGGGGACAAGAACGGCGGCAAACATCATCATACTGTCCCCGACACAAGCACCGACGCACCGCCATCCTCACGATCAACACCACGTCCTCACGACGCGTCCGAAGCTGATGCGGACCCCTCTTATACCGGCTCGCCTGTGGCAGCCAGCGGCCAATCTCTGACTGCTCGCGAGGACAAGCCGACTACCCACGTGCCTACGACCCCGACCGCCGTTGCTGATGGCCCTGCCGTGACGGCGCTCCAGCTGCCGAATTCTGCTCTTTCTCCGTGGTTGAATGCTATCCTGAATAACGGGCGATCCCAGTCCGACAGCCCGGCGAAATACAACCTCCATTCATCACAATACTATGGTTTCGACCAAGAGATGCCTGTTGTGGTCTATACATACACCGAGTCCGATTACAACAGTCCGCTGCACAGAACCATAAACACTACCACCCCAGCACATTCTCTCTTTACATTTATGGCATGTGGAAAAGACCTTCGACTCTGTGGTTATGTTTGTGGTGACTTCGAGATACTTCTACAGAAGGAAGACTTCCACAGAGCTGCTAATACTAGTAACAATGTCACCAAGTTCCCTGTTATTGCTGTGCCCTCTACAGCGGGAGATGATTATATGATCGGTTTTCGGGTTGGATTGTATAGCTGGGCGCTTGTAAGGAGCGTGATCGGTGAGGATCTGAAGAGAGCTGTTAATAGCAGCAAGTGGCACGACGAGTCTGGGTCATGTGCCATTATCGCATCATGTGCTGACGGAGATTATTTTGTCTGTCTTCCTATTGCATACAGCTCCAAAGACTTTGTTGTGCAATTAATGTTACAACAGTACGAGCCGGGCGCGCTCTAAGAACTCTCCATCCTCACCCTCGCCCATTGTACAAATATTTCAGTATTAGCAACTACGAGTACCCCTTCTGTATTGTGCCCTTCGTATCTCTCTATCAGTGTTAAACCTGGAGGTGTAAATTTGATAACCCCCTTGTTCATATCCCAGAAAATATAGCCGTCCTTCTCAACTAGTATTGTACCAGTCATAACCAATTTATATTTATGTGTCAGAGTCTAGTATTATGTTAGGGATTTATAGGAATTCGATACGGGCTTCGAAAAAGCATACCTCCGACATTCGGAATATTTAAAGCAAGGGAGGAATCGGAGGTTTGCAATGGGAGCAGCGAGCTCGGGTTGTTGTAACGATATTTCTGGTAGTATTAGAAGCCAGCTCTTACTTATTAGGTTTCTATCTGGAGAGTGCAGGCGTACTTACGTTGGTAGTCGCTGGGTGTTCTGAGGCTCATCGCCAACTTCAGCGTTGTTTGCGGCACGAATCTTGGCGGGGTATCTGGCGGGGATCCCTTTAAGCCGCTGTCCGGATTAACCTAGCACCGTGTGGGTCCGGCAGTTGCCAGCCGATCTTTATCCGGCTAAGGCACAATTGAAAGGGCAGGAGGCGCTGAGGCCTGAAAGCCAGGGATCTCGTTGTAGGTAGCAGGGCCTGCAGACCGTCGTTCTCGACCACATGATTAAGAAGGTGCTATCAAGCAGGTGAGTACAGGGATCCTCTTCGACTTTGGCAGTACATTCATTTGCTTCCCCATATCCTACCATGCACCCCCCCCCCCCCCCCCGGCGGCCTCCGCGATCATTTATGTGGCAAGGGCCATGTCAATAGCTCCGGCATTCTGGCGAACATTCCTTTTTCTACAAACTAGGAGAATCATCCCACGTTGCTCGTGCAAAGCCATGGATCCTGAAGAATGCAGTTCAGCGTGTGGCCGGCCAGTTTGATATATATGTATAACAGCCCAGTAAATACTCATTAATTGGAGCCAGTGTAATTTTATTTTCCACTCTAACACTATTTGCCAAAACAGCTAGACGCTGTTTATTCTTCACCTTCCTACCAGCTTCATAGCCTCGATCACTTCCGTTTCATTAAATACCTTAGTAAATGAAAGATGTGAATAATATTCGAAGCTCCCGCCCATTACTAGCTCCCAGATACCAACGCCGTCTCCACCTTCCGTTGCTGCCGTTCGTAAATACAAAGACAATCTGTTAGCCCTTAGTCTCGCCACATCTCCCATCTTTATCTTCATACCGCCGTCTTCTGCTTGTTTTCTTTGATCCGGATAATCTCGAGCTAAAACAAGGACAGCCGTTTCCGCTCCTTCTACATTCGCAACTGCATAGAAATAGCGGCCATGGTATACAAGTTTCTGTACAAAAGCTTCAACTTGGAGATCTTTTCCACGGAAGTTGATTCTAACGTTAATGCGAATGATTGTGGGTCGCCTCCATGTAGTAGATATTTTGAATTCATAAGTAGAGACAGTCGCTTTTGAGACTAATTTTGGATATGTACTGGATGACCGAGAGTTTCGATGAGGTTCCGAGTAGGAAAATTCAGTCGACTGTCGGGGCCTGTACCCAGAGTCGGGTTGTTCTGTAGATCTGAGCGGTGGAGAATCATAGTCAAACGGCCGGGCAAGCGGCTCGGGGAACTCCGGCTGTTCCCTGCGATTAGAGCCGAAAGAATGTCCTTGAGGTGGCTGATGAGCTGGTTCTTGGGATTTGCGAGACGATTCTTGCTGCAACCCGAATACTTCATGTCGTAGTTGGTCAACATCCTTTTGTAGTTGGGGAACCTCTGGATAAGTCGATGGCGGCGATTGATATTGATGCTGTTTTAATTTGGATACTTCCTGTTGTAATTCATACAAGCTTTGTTGTTGTTTTTGAGATTGTCTTTGAACTTCCTGAAGTTCCCCGGGAAATTGAGGCAGTTCTTCAGATTGCCCAAAAAATTGACCCTGTTTTTGTGAGGCCTGGAGTCGTAATTGAGCCAATTCTTCATCTTGAGATCGAACTTTTCCTTCGAGCGCGGATAACTTTTCATTTAACTTCTCTAGTAAACTTTCACCTTTAGCCCTTTTTGCACTCTCACCAACTGGCGAAGGCTGATGTGGAGCTTTCCTCTTAAGACCCTGAGGTGGTTTTCCATTTGCTTGCTGGGGACCAGCCCCATTGGCCTGCTGGGGAGAAACAGTCCCAGGTGATTTTCCATTTGCTTGCTGGGGACCAGCCCCATTGGCCTGCTGGGAAGAAACAGTCCCAGGTGGTTTTCCATTTGCTTGCTGGGGACCAGCCCCATTGGCCTGCTGGGAAGAAACAGTCCCAGGTGGTTTTCCATTTGCTTGCTGGGGACCAGCCCCATTGGCCTGCTGGGAAGAAACAGTCCCAGGTGATTTTCCATTTGCTTGCTGGGGACCAGCCCCATTGGCCTGCTGGGGAGAAACAGTCCCAGGTGATTTTCCATTTGCTTGCTGGGGACCAGCCCCATTGGCCTGCTGGGGAGAAACAGTCCCAGGTGGTTTTCCATTTGCTTGAGAAGGGTCAGCTCCAGTCGTCTTGGAGCTGGACCCAGCTGTCGAATTTCTTCTGTTAAGATTTGGAGATAATACGTGACGCCCATCCCCTCTAGGAGCCTGTAATACGTAATTTAATAGCAGAGTTGAATCTTTCTCGCGTTTCTTAATGCTAGTCCAATCATTGTTCTTTTCATACGCTTCAGCGCTATCAGAGACTGTAGTGTTGCTGGCAACAGCCTTTGCCGCGTTAAGCACTTCCTGATTAAAGGAGCCAGGAATAAGGTTGTTAAATGCAATAATTTGTCTTCCGAGCTTCTGGGCTCCCTTACTGTCGAGTTCTTGTAATTTCGGTGGCATACTGAGAAGAAAGTGGAAGGAGATAACTTGGGTAAATGACTTGATTGACGAGACTGGCTTGATTGACGAGACTGACGAGACTGACAAGACTGACGAGACTGATGAGACTGATGAGACTGACGAGATTGACGAGATTGACGAGATTGAGAAATAGAAAAGATTGACGAGATGGGAGAGAAGTAGTTTAAATAGAAGGAGCATCTAGAATCCAAATGGAGCAACCAAACGGGGTGGCCTAAAACCAAGATGGCGTCAAACTCGCCGGCCAAAGATTGTGACACCGTCAAACTTGCCGGCCAAGATTGTGACACCGTCAAACACAGCCAAACCACACAGCCAAACACCAGCCAAACCATACAGCCAAACCATACAGCCAAACCACAGCCAAACCACTCGCCGGCCAAGATTGTGACCCCGTCAAACTTCAAGCTAACCTTCGCAGCTCAGTTCCTAACCGTATTTCGGCAACCATTATTCATATGCCTATATATACATATAAGTCAATATTAGTCAGTACGGTATTTCTAGACGTAACTAACCGTTCAAGAACATCTTTACGACCAAAAGGCGATCCACAACTTTTACATAGAAAGTCCCGTTTCCGTGCATGCACATTTGTCATATGCCGTTCCAAGTCTCCTTTTCGTCCAAAGCTTCCTGGGCACATAAAGCACTGAAATGGGTTTTGTCGGTTTTTATCGTGTGTACGCAAATGGGCCTTTAAGTTCGACTTGAGTGTAAAAAGCCTATGGCATCCTTGAACGGTGCAAGGGAGGTGGGGCTCTTTTCGCGGGCGTGGTGAATGTCCCGACTTGGGTTTGATCGGGCATGGTTGTGGGTCAGATATGAAAGAGTGATTGTTATCTTGAACTGGTGGTGTTGTTGAAGTTAGTTCCAATGTTGGGTAGAGGGAAGTTTCAGTTAGGTAATTGAAGGTTGTGAGGAATAAGGGGTAAGTGAACACTTCAGGAGATGGACCGTTCTCCGTTAGTATTGGGCTTGCGAAATAGGTTGAAGGGTAGAGGAATTCTTGATCGAATGACGGGAGATCCATATTCGATAATGAAAGATGGCAAAATGATTATAGAACTTATTGATCGCGGGCTTATTCATTTTTAAATTTGGGGGGGTTTTAACTACTTGAATACAATTCGAAGACGTTGGTACTTCCAAGCGCTAGCTCTGAACCAACATACATTAGCGTGGTAATCATTCTCGACATGTTCAGAGTAGTTCCATGATATTCAAGTCTAATTCTTATTGGTGTTTCTCTTATTGGCGTTTCTAAAAGTGACATGTGATGCGCCGCCCCGCGCAGCGCCGCAGACCCGCGCAGCGCCGCAGACCATGCAGCGCCGCAGACCGTGCAAACTGTGCAGCGCGCACTCCGCAAAGAGCGCAGCGCCGCGTGGTGCCACAAGCGAAGCGCTTAAAACTTCATAGCACCGCATATCAACATCATCACGTGGGAGCAGCAAGATAGAACATGCCAAAGAGAATATCAAAGTAATACCACAAGTATTATTCTCGGCGCCACAGATCAGAAACAAACGTCGGAGACGCCGTAGATTTCGAATGACGGCGCAGGTTAAAAGCTGCAACACCACAGGGCATTATTTAATTCTAAAGAATTAATATAAGATTGGGCATTTGGAGGTCTTGATTTTCGATGTTATATTTCCCATGTTATTTCCCACATATTGACATTTCCTTACCAACGAAATGGACGCTTCACGCAAAGACCAGCGACGTCGTCTCTCGAAATTCAGAAAGCGGAGACAAACATTGATCAAGAAGATCGATGAGTTTCATAAACTTTGTGATACACAAGTTTACCTTCTAATTCGCAAGAATTGTCGCTTTTACATTTACTCCTCGAGTATGAGTTCAGACTGGCCCCCATCTAAAAAAGATCTTGTAAGTCTTAAATAATATATATTTAATTATAAAGACTAACTATTTTTCGTAGTCAACTACTTATCCATTGCCAGTAGTTCATACTCCTGAGACTGTTGGAACTTCTATCCCAATGGATAGCGAGGATGTTTAAGGATTTATATTTTGTATATCTTACTTCGGTAGTAAAGGGAGAGAGGAAGACGTGGTCGTAGCATTAAATGAAGTTATTCAACCCAGCCTCCACTGCCCCCAATCCCTTAGTCCGCAGCCTGGTCCTGGCAGGAAGGGACTGCAGCTGCACATCGACTCTGAGCGGGAATTGAAAGCGTGGACATCTCACCTGCCAGCAGGGAACAATCTAATCCTTGTCGCACCCCTGCTAGACTGTACCGACAGAGCGGAAGCCAATCACAGACGCGGAATTACAGCGACTTGATCCAAACTTGGTCTTTCAATGGGGCAGTGCAGTGCACGGTGTCACAATCAGGTCTGTGCGGTGCCTGCAAATGGAACCTCGGTTGGGGCTAATGCCGGAATATCAACCTGATCACAGGGAGCCATCTCGCCAGCACCTATCATATTCACTATCATCCTGTGCTGAACTTGACAAGTCAGATTTTTGCTGTCATGCGGTAAGCTAGTGGGGGAACTTTGAAGGTTGGTGCTTCTCTCTCCAATATTTTCCCGGTCCATGTATGGGACGCATTACTGCCGTCCAGAAACCGATATGGAGACTTTTGCCTGGGCTCCGGAATCCACAGCATAGAACTGGAGACTATCAACTCCCCCGGTACACTTGTGAAGTATACAACCTGTCTGTGAATCAGTATTGGTCCAGTGTCGGTGTTGATATGGACCTACCACAAGGAAGCCGTTAATATTCCTCATCAGAAGCGCGGTACAGCAGCTCATAGATAGAATAGATATTGCCAAGTTACAGCAGATGAGCACTCTTGTTCGTCGGGTCTGCCATGCCCAAAACATTTGTCTCGCTAGGGTGGCATACTCAATCGCAGTCCATGCATGAACCGAGCAGGTGATCGACAGCATGCAAGATTTGCCCAAGTTGACAGGTAGAGAATGGTGCATATTAATTGCATAGACAGTTGCGACGAGTGCCCCCAGCATCAAGGCGCTGCCGATAGCTGCGAGAAGTATTTTCTTCTGCCCCTC
This sequence comes from Lasiosphaeriaceae sp. G1095, assembly GCA_027569635.1. NCBI lineage: Eukaryota > Fungi > Ascomycota > Sordariomycetes > Sordariales > Lasiosphaeriaceae > Lasiosphaeriaceae sp. G1095. Next base: position 19,083 of record JAPDFK010000470.1, on the reverse strand, counting down.
CGGTTCTCGCCATGATAGGCAGATCATGTGTGTTATTCGCTAGATAGGTTAGTTAGTCGTCTATATCTTAAAAACTTCATCTTTGCTACTTACTTTCGACAGTGTACAGTAGATTCCAAGAGTGTAACCGTATGTCGTATATCCAAGACATAATAAAGGCAGAATTACAATAATAACCGAGACTTGGCCAACCCAGAGACAGTCCAGCGCCAATGCTTGGGAGGTGAAGAGAGGTTCGACAGGGCGATCGGTTGGAAGTGGACTCCCATTAATGAGGGTTGCTCGGCGTCTTACAAGCAATCCCATGAGGCTCATCGCAGCTAGTAGCGTTATAGTAGCAGAAAATGCAGGCACAGCATCAGCTGTCCGCATGAGTTCTTGTGGCTCCTCCATGGCGACTGAAAGATAAGGCAAGAAAAGTAAACTACGGCCAAAGATAGAATTACAGGATTCGAGTTATACAATGAAGGGAGAGGTTATACGCCTTTGGCATCGATGCAAGCGCGTTAAAGATAGAACAAACGAGCAATGCCGCTAACCGCTCTTCAGGGTAGCTAATGAGCCGATGTCCCCCTGGATGCCGCCTGATGATGCGCCACCCGTTGGATGCCTTCACAATGTGCCCCCTGTTGGATGACTCCTGTTTGACGCTTAATAAAGTTGCCCCTCTTGGATGCGGCCTGCCGATATCCCCCAGAGAGCAACTTCCTCTCGCATTCTTGAGTTGACAGTAGCAATAATGTCAGGTCGGAAGGCTCACATGCGGACCAGCCAAGTTGATAGCAAACTCCCGAAGTGGTCAAAGTGGAAGAAATTGGGTGGCTACAAATCGTTTGTTCGTAAGTATACGTTTCTTAATATTAACCTACTCTCTATCTAATTTATTTTATTAGTTGAAGGAGTCAAGTACAAAGTAGGAGATTATATCCTCGTTGCTTGCCCTGCTACCATACAATGGGAACAAGCCAAATCAAGGGGGGGGCCAGTCACCGGCTCCAAGCCGCACTGGTTTGCCCGCGTTGAGAAAATCCGCGCCAGAGACTGCTTTCACGTCTATCCACGCATCTCCTGGATGTACCAACCGAAGGATCTAGGCGCACGCGAGGCAAGGAATTTTGGCAAGAGCGAACTCGTAGCATCTAACCACGGTACGTCACCAGATTCTAAGTATAGGTTTTATTGTTAATTGTCTTTCAGTGGATATAATCGACGTGTTTAGTATCATGGGGAGGGCAATGATTCGGGGTCCGGATCAAGCAGCAGGTGGTGAAGAGTCTGCTTTATTTTGGAGACGATCCTTTAATTTTAAGACAGGAAAGCTGATAAAAGAATAATTAAGGTTTGCGTGTGAAGTTTGGATATTATAACCCCGAAGAATCTGTTTATTTACAGTCAATCGCAATCTTGTGGCCGATATTCTTGCTCTATCATAGTGAAGGTCGTGGTGAAATCCAGAGCAACTAAGCGAGATATGTTATTAGCTGTTCTTCCCCGTCTGGATAGAGGCCTTACCATTAAACGCTCGATGTCGCACCTTCGAAGTCGATAAATTCGAAAATGGCTAAGCAATTCGTACAATCGCTGAAGGAAATAATGTAACAGACTTTCCCGTTGGCGATACATTCTCCAAAAACAAACTTGGGGGAGATATTGCATGAGTACGCCATCCGCGTGCGTGGGCTGCAATGTCCGCAGGAAAATTCCGTCCGCTCCCAATAGCACATGGCGTTCGTAGGTGTAGTTGATGGGCGGGGGGGGGGGAATAGAATATAAAAGATTTAACAAAGACCTTCTCCATTGTCGCTCCTCGTAATGGTATTTAAATTTGTTTTGTCGACGGCGCCAACAATCGACTTCTTCCATTGCGTCCCGCTAGTAACTCTCGCCCCTTAAGCTGTCCCGACAGACTGGAAGCCAATTAAAGATAAGAAGAACAAATCCTTTGCTGCACGGTCAGCGTTAAGCCGCGTCCCATCCTTCGTGGACATTGGGTTGGTTGGTTCATACAGCTAAGCAACTTTATCTCTCAAGAGATGGGATATTTCAATCCCACCACCACGCGCACTCCCTCTTCTAACGATTGCAGGAAAGCTTTTCTACTTTAACGATTCCCGAAGAGATCTCAATCTTCGCATATTTGATGGAACCAAACTGGCTTCAACAATGGCAAGAACGCCTGGCGGAAATACGACATCGTTTTAGGAATGATCCAAATCTTGGTGATAATGTTCGCCAATTTAATCTGAAATACAAGAGTAACATCGTGAGGAAACACGTGCCCTGTGGGGTATGAAGAGCGGGGCCAGCTTAAAGCTGCTCAGCCAATCATAGTAGCAGCTGAGACTGGTTCAAACTGAACCTGTCTCGGCACATTGTAAACCCGGTGATAGAGCGCTAGTACGCACTTTAGCTGGCCGTAAATTGGCGTCATTATCATGCAGCCCCAAACGACATCACTTGCGTAGCTGTGTTCCTGTCCAAGATGGATTCCGCCGCCTAGCACCGAAAATAAGCGCTCTCGAAGTGTGCTGAATCAGCACTCACTACAGCCAATAAAATTGCACCAGGCAGACCCACCGAGATAGGTATATTTTGCCCTACAAGGGCCCCAAAAGCAGAACTACTCGAGCTGAGGTTGCCATGGACGCTCCAAAGCGGTTGTGGGGTGGTGCCTAGAATATAGTTGCGACACTCCTGAGGAAGTCCGCGTGATGGTCGAGGACGCCATTCGCCCCTGAGTGATGGTGAATGGCTATCGTTCTGGATAGCATTCGGGCAGACAATCAATTGGGTTGTACAACAGCTGCTGGTCAAAAAGCGACCGAGAATGGTGCAGGTGGGTGGAGGGCTCCACAGATGGCGGATGGAAGTGCTTTCGGGAGCGGGAACGACAATTCGGACGACGTGGTTCCAAAAGCTTCCAAAACGCAGTTTTGCTTGCCTTTATCTGTCGGGAAACGGTGCAGAATGTGTCGTTTTTGATTGTCCCACCGTGTTAACTTATTTCCGCCAGATTTTAATGCAGGCAAAAAGGAGTCTGCTGGTTGAAGGGTCCTGAGAGCCTCGAAGGCGGCTCACTGGGTTATTACATCACCAAGCGGCAATAAGCCTTTTAATACCAAAAGATTGCTATGAAAACTCAGAATTGTTGTCTCGTACGTGCTTGTTATTCATTTTTTTCAGCCTACATATCTCCTATCTCGCACCACGCAACGTCCCAGAGCTCCTTCAAGTTCTTCGTCTCAAATGTTACTGCTGTTTCTTCTGCTTCTCTGGCTAGTCTTATACAGAATCGGAAGAACGAAGCCGAGTAAGTGTGTTGAAGACTATCTGCTATAGAACCTAACGTGCTGCAACTTATCCGTTTAAAATCATTGCTTGCTAAGTTAGTTTTATATTGCGGAGAGAAGAAAGTAAACTTACATAAGTACTTCAGCTTCCTCTGAGAATATAAGGAGAAGAAGCGGCGAGTGTTTTGAGAGCGCTGCCCAGCGTTTCCCAATACGCCTCTGTTCCACTATTGTGAACCGCTTAACTCTAAAGTGTTCCAGAGCCCTGTGACAAATGTCAATCGCCACAGTATCGTCGCCGTTCCCACGCTTTCGTCGCAATAGCCCGCTTGCCCTTTCGCGGCGAATAATCGATTTGAGCCTATCAAACAATCGCACGAGTTGAATATAAGCTAGCCATTGAATAGTGCCTGTTGTGTTGAAGATGGCGTCCTCTATGGCTTCGAATGCAATTGAGACTCGAAAATCCTGACTCGAGATATCCAAGGGTAAGGCGGTTCGAGAAAGGAGTATCATCCAACTGTCCCATATCTCAGCACAACTTATGGAAAATGCTTCTACTGTTTTCATATCGTGTCGGAGGATTCGCTGAGAGAGTGTCTCGACATCGGCACAGCGTAACTCTAGGTTGTGCGGCTTATTAATATCCATAATAACGAAAAAGCATATAAGAAGGGCAATGTGTGTTCTGAGCAGGTTAGGGGCTCCAAGTGCTATATTATATAACACTTCATCTCGCCTGGTCTTATTCACGGTCCGGCGTACCAAGAGGTCCCGTCTCAGAACCACAGCCAAACCACACAGCCAAACCACAGCCAAACCACAGCCAAACCACAGCCAAATCACACAGCCAAACCACAGCCAAACCACACAGCCAAACCACAGCCAAACCACACAGCCAAACCACACAGCCAAACCACACAGCCAAACCACAGCCAAACCACAGCCAAACCACACAGCCAAACCACACAGCCAAACCACAGCCAAACCACAGCCAAACCACACAGCCAAACCACAGCCAAACCACACAGCCAAACCACACAGCCAAACCACACAGCCAAACCACACAGCCAAACCACACAGCCAAACCACAGCCAAACCACACAGCCAAACCACAGCCAAACCACAGCCAAACCACACAGCCAAACCACACAGCCAAACCACACAGCCAAACCACACAGCCAAACCACACAGCCAAACCACAGCCAAACCACACAGCCAAACCACACAGCCAAACCACACAGCCCAGGAAAGTCCTGTTCTATCCTAACTTGCACCTCTTCTTAACGTGCTCCTCTCCCGGTTTCTCCTCCCTAATCCGTACCTCCAAGGTGTCATGAGTAATCTCGTCAAATTTTCTCTTTTTTGGCGTTGTGGAGGGTATGAGGACGAAAATTATATCTTCAAAGGGTCGATCTGCGTATTGTGAACGGTACCATCTATGTAAGAGAGATTCGATCTGCTGTTCGCTCATTGTGCGTTTTAGGATAGTATAAGAATTGTGTAGCTTGATTCGTTTGTGGAAGGTAAATTGGAGTGTGAATACTTTTGGATCAAGGTTGTTGATGTTCAATACCTTATATATTGAACTATCTCCTTGCTCTTGCTTTACTTATCGTGTCGGCCTTCTCTCCGTCCCTGGCCTCTTGGTCTCCCTGGTCTCCTCAGTTTCTTGTCTCCTTGTCCCCCCTAGTTTCTTGGTCTCAACAATCTCCTTCTCCCCGTCTTTAGCTTCTCTATATCTGAGGAAATAAAATATCATCATCAAAGAAGAGAACATAAATAATGGGGAGGCGGCTAGAAGTAAAGTTGTTGGATTATAGTGGTTAATTAAACTATCTCCATCGGCAATCCTACCCATCGCATCATAAGAAATACAAACTACCAAAAGTACGCCGCCTCCATCTCAACAAAATCGATGCGCCGCAGTGAAACAAATACGCCGCGGGCCAAACAAATTGATGCGCCGCAGACCAAAGAAGGTTGATGCGCCGCTTTCTAAGTAAATCGATGCACTGCCTATTAAACGAAACACATTTACCTATAGCTAGCTCACTTAAACAAAGAAAATCTTGCTTGAGAGAGTTCGAAACTACTGACATTCGTTCCGAATACCCAAACCTCAAAGCGTTAAGAAACTCGACATACATTGCTGAAATGTCTTACATTACAGAAAAAGAACAGCTTGCAATGCAACATCTCGAACGGCCCGACCAACACCACGGCAAGTTATATTCTCTTAACGACAAATCTGCGTGGAGGCTTTCACGAATGACAATGAAATGGTTCAAGGCTCAAACTGTCCACGAGGAAGCAAACCGGCTCTTCACCATAGTGTGTGAAATGCATCAGAAAAGGCAGATGTGTCAAAGCGACTACAACTACTGGAAAGAAAAGATAATGACCGCAGCGGAAAATAAAAGTCGTAAGATTAGCGAACCACAAGCCATTAAAATACTTAACTAATTCCTTTCAGTCCTTTCCATTCTTTGGATCAAGCATATGTCCCGGGGGGTTAGGGGGTTACGTCACTTGCGAACTCTCAGTTGGGGATTGTAATTGAGGCCATATCAACCACCACCGTTGCAGCCGCCAGTGCCCTGTACAAACAGAAAGCACAAACGCTCCCAGTGTTTACCGGGTCACTAAGCGGGAAGATGGGAAATATACGAAGTGGAGGAAGATTCATTATTCTTAGCATTTCGTCTTAATTCATTTCCTACCATATCTTTCGACTGTTTTCCCCCGCGTGCATATCCCCATGTCTGGGACTTTCACCAAAGCTCAGGGGCAAATGAAATAAAACCATCTCCTGACAAACACCAGGGATTTGCGGGAACTATTTGTTAAGTAAGGATATTGCTAATTCTGACCGCCAGCCGTCACATCTATACAAAAGCTGCAGCCCCCTAGGATCGTTAACCCAGATTCGCTACCTAGCCTCGGTTGCAGCAACACTGGGCGGCTTCCAGTGCCCCCTGTGTATTCAATTCTCGACGGTTCTCGTCATCATGGCTGCTGAATTGACTTTGTTGCAATCGACCCTGTAGGCAGCGATTACAAACGGTGGATTGAGGCTTGGTGCCGGCCAAAGGCGTCATGTCAAACACTCTGTCACCTCCCCTGGCTTCGATCCCCACCCCCGGGTTAATAAGTAAAGCTTCAAACCCATCGCACAGTATTTAATTAATTGTGATATGAAAGAAGGAGATGGCATCCTTTTGTGACATATGATGCGCCGCTTGATGGGCTAAGGTTGTAAGCCCCGGGGTTTCCGGGATAAGTGGGGCCGGTCGGAGGCCAGCGGCCGAGCCTTCCCCCTTTCTGACACGGCAGCAAAGCCCAGAAAGCGGCCATTAAGCGGCGTATCATCCAGCGGCGCATCCAGCGGCGCAAATTTAAGCCGCCTCTTCAGCACAAAACTGGTCTTCGTCGCAACCAGACCAAGGAGAGAAAGGCACAAATTTTTACAATTTTACGAGGCGCCGACACGCAACTTGGAGCCGCGATAATAATGCGTTGCAGCAATTGCCATAAGACATGGAATACTCGCCACAAAAAAAGCAAATCGCTCCCAGATACTCCTCCTAGTTACAAGAGATGGAGCGAAGAGGAGAATAAGCTTTTAATGGAAGTCGTTCAGCGAGATCCTAATAAGAAATGGGAAGAAATTGGGCTCTCTTTCCCCAAAAGATCAACAAACGCCTGTCGACGTCACTACTATAAGCTGGTGGATTTCACATCAAACTCAATGATATCGGATTACTTAATGATGGACTTCAAACCAGACTCAATAGTAGATTCGATAATGGATTTTGCCTTAATGTGCTCCGATTCTGGGAAGATGGATTCGACAACAGACGACACGGACTCAATAATGGTGGATTTTACACTAAAGTCAATGATAGATTTGGGTACTATGGCCTCAGTGTCCTCCAATTCTGGGAGAATGGATTCCACAACAGATATGGACTCAGTGATGGATTTGGGCACTATGGCCTTAGTGCCCTCCGATTCTGGGAGAATGGATTATACAATAGACATGGACTCAACGATGGATTTGAGCACTATGGCCTCAATGTGCTCCAATTTTGGGACGATAGTAGACTTCGCATCAATGTCTTGCGACTTTGGGAAACAAACCACATTCTGCGACACTTTATTCGGGGGCGCTGAGAATGTGGGGGACATGGACAGTACTATGAAGTTATAATAGATATAGCAGCGGCAAATAGGGGAAGAGGTCAAGTTGTATTAGGAAACAATATTATACAAGTTAACCTAAAAATCGGGTGTATGGTGAACCATCCTGTTCCTTTTCGGTGCAGCCCACTCAGGATAATTGTTTACTTTAAACGGCTTATCTTTGGTTAGGCACTCTAAACACTCGAAGGCCTTCTTAAAAGCTCCGGCGTAGTAGCCCATCGGAGGGGCGCGGGTTCAGGCCGGATGTCGTTCTCTTGTGTTCTTGCAGGAGAGAGTCCAATCTCGAGATCTCAATGCCTGGCGTACTATTATTAAGATTCGCCTTCCCGCTCTTGGTCCGTATGTCCACACTGGAGTACGTTAGTTAAACATTTCGACATCGTATTGACCGTTGATCCACCTTATGTGGTCCCATTCGGAGACAGACTTGAGGATTAATTTCGCAACGGCGCAGAACCATTGATAGTGACTACCCCGTAGATGTCCATAATAGGGTGCCGTTAATTTAGAATTATCTCACGTATTATTTAGTCGAACCCAGGGTGATGCTCCGCATACCTCTGAAGATTATCATACCGAACGAATTTGTGTTCCTGGTCTTGGCAAATTAGGCATTCAAAGTCCGGAGAGCTACGAACGGAACTATGCCGTATCTTGAATCCCTTACCTCCCTTACCATCCTCACCACCCTCACTACGAAGGTAACCCTGCAACGGGCAATAATAGGGTTACTACCCTGCAGAGGAGTACACGTTTACGTCTGGGTTGCCCACCTCGCATGGCCCGTCCCCGACCGGCCCCCCACCTACACTCGGACTACGTTGCTCCTCAGCACATCCCACGGCATCATTAGACGTGTCAGAAAAAGCCCCAGGATCTCGGATGGCAACACGTGCGTGCCGGCGAGGATGCCAAGATCCGGATTTCTGCCGTTGCCAAGAAGATTGATCAAGCGGCATCGCCTCGAGTTAGCTTGGGCTTTATGAGACGATGTTTGGCCGCTTGGGTGTGAAATAGTATGCGGGCTCGGCGATAGTTCGAGTCTAAAGCGGTGCGGCTTCATCTGCGGGCTCGTCGGTGGCCTCTCGTTGGGATCATAGATCTCGGTGTGCGGGCCATGAGCAACATTCGAAGGGGCTGTCGCACTCATAGTTTCGTGTCTGGTTGGTTCGGTGTTCTCTACTCACGGGGACGATCGTGGGTCAGCTCGCCATCGACCAGGGCAGGAGGTGCAGATAGCTTCAGGAGATTAAGGCTTTTATTTTTAGCCCGAACCTCCGTACTTACCTAGGTTGAATTTACGGAAATATTCAAATGGGATGGCGAGTGGATTCAGAGAAGAGGGAAAGAGGAAAATTAAATAGTGGAAGGTGGGTGATCGTTGTCGGTTATGGCTGCCGGACCACTCAACCTTTCCCATTTTAGCCAGAGACAGCTGCGCGTGGCTCCAAACAACTGTCAACAGACCCGTCGCTACGATAACTCTCAGGGGTTCGAGATCTGTTATATTACCATTACGAGTCAACATGATTGTGCCAGTATTATTTATGCTCGCAGGTCACCCAACTCCTTTGCCGCCCCGGCCAGAGGCAGAGCCCACCTGTGATTCGCGCACCCACGCCAAGCGGGGGAAATGCTGAGCGGCGTTGGTGCCCAGCTGGCCACCGCGGGGGAAGCATGTTCTTAAAGTCCTGGCCGGCATTCTGATTCTACATGCGGTCCTGGTTCCAGTGCATACACTCATGCGCCCCGCCATGGATGACATCCCGCTGCTGTGTTTGCCTACTCTAATACGCGAGTGGGGGTTCTGGGTGATATACCATGACCTTAAGAGGAAGCTTCTCCTCCTCTCCACGGACCTGGATGTGGAATGTATCTAACTTTATAAACCCCAGCTGCGTGTACAAGTTGTAGCCCATAGGGCTAGCCATCACTGACATGTCTTTCAGGCGTTCCTTGCGAACTAATTCCATTGCCCACTTCCAGTCAGGGACCCACTCGAACTCGCAAGGACGCCAACCACGAGCATTTCAACGCCTTCTGGAAGGGCCAGATTGAGGCTTACAATAAATACTTTGGACCTATTGGCCCCGAGCAGATCCACCTCCAGATTCTTGCTACTTTACCTCGGTTTCAGGGACGCGGTCACGGTTCATCACTCTGCAGGCGGCAACTGGCCTTACCGCCCCGAGGTCCACTTGACTTGCCTTACCCCCTTGTAAACAAAAACGTGAAGACCAAGATGCACAGAGGTGGGGCAGGGTCAACTTGCTTCACCCTGGGGAAGGAGAGAGAGGGGAGCTGGTCCTGGATGGTTACAAATTGGGACGAGAGGCATAGGCGTCTCTCCGAGCACATCTTGCGGAGTCGAGCTCCTCAGTCGGCGGCCGCTTTGCTAAGCGAAGAGGTACTTGCAATAAATTGGACCTGCTCCCTTGTTAATATTATTTTTACAGAGACCAGACTTACTGACTTAACTGACTCATTGTACCGACCCAGGTATAACGAGACCAAGCGGACGTTGATTTTGCCGAGAGCGTCTGAAGATGGCGAGGATTGATACGAGGTGGGATTGGGTGAAAGTAGACGTGGTTTAGGTCGGCTAAAGGTATTAGAGGTGGTGGTAATCGAAGGGCGAAGACGGGAATGGCGATGGGATTGCGAGAAAAAGCTCGCGAGGGGGATGGACGGTTTAAAAGTCGCATCATTGGCACGCCTGCCGGGGCAACAATTACCAGTTCGAAACAGGGCGGTCTGGCTTACAGACAGGCGCAATAAGAAAATAAGCAAAGGCAATGGGGCGTCCAGAGATTGAGGAAGAAAGGGGTGATTAAAAAGTCGCGCCCACGAGACCAACCCGCATCGCCACCAAGCGTCATGGGCGCTATTCCTTACTAGGGGTTCGAGATGCTACCCACTGGTATATCACCATCACGAGTCCCAACAATCGTCCAAAGGCCATATCGCATAATACTGATAATTCGGCGAACGTTCTTTGACGCGGCTTTCACGACCGCGCTTGCCAGAAAAACGTTTTTGCTCCAGCTCCAGATACTGCCCGGTAGAAGCCACCTAGGTACGCTGATCGCTCCGAAAGAGCAGAGTTACAATATTACATAAGACCCTTGTGCAAGACTGGCATTGTGGCTTTCCACCTCCCGCTGCCGCCTGTCGAACGAGTCTTCCACTGGCTTCTTTGCTTTCTTTTCCACCTTTTTAGAATAATGGAAGGTTACCTCGTCTTTGCTACCAAGCATTGTTTCCACCCTCGCCTTTTGCTCCTCGCTCAAGATTGGTCGAGTCATCACCGCAGGGGGGGCTTGCATATATTGAGGCGGGTGTAGGTTTCTGTCTCCACTATTTTCTGGTTGAGACAAGGTAGAGATACTTACACACACTCGCCAAGCTGGTCCTAGAGAAAGTTTTCGTTCGGTCATTGTTGTCGGATTTGTTGTCGGGGTTCTTTTTCAAGGAATACTTATCAGTCTCAATACCGAAGTACTTTGGAAGTCCGGACATGTTGAGAGTGTAAGAATTCCAGGTTTGTTGCAGGTTGGGAGGGGAAGGTGCTTGAGGGGGGATGGAAGTGATTTATTTATATGCTTCTATGGTTAGGCGGTGGGACACGTGTTTGTCTTAGAAAGAGCTTTAGACCCAGCCAAGGCGTCCAATCCATGGCCGGAGTGAGCTTGGAACTCGCAAGCTTGGACGGGGAGCAGTGGGACGTCCCCCCCTCGGGGGCCAGCTGCAGGACCAGTCCCATCCCACACGATCCAAAACCCGAGATGTTCACTCCCAAGTTTCTCCACCGAGTGCCCTACATTGGTACTTCTTTTTCTGCGCAACGCTATTAGCTAGTGTATTCTTTAAACAGTTGTGCAGTACCAAAAAACAGATGATTACATATCACCAGGCCGCCTCGACACTCATCAACCTTTCGCTGTACATCACCCTCCAAGTCCCCGCCACTACAACTCCGCTTTCGGGCGTCAAACGTAAGGGGTCTTGACAGCCAGGCAATACTATTTCTTAAGAGGGACGACCACACAAGTGGGGGAGATGCTGAGCGGCGTTGGTGCCCAGCGGGGGGAAGTCTGTTCATAAACCTGGTTGGACGCTTAGGCAGATTCCTATCTTCCCCCAGAGATTGTTGCTTTCCACAGTAAAAACAAGGCCATAGGGTGTCAATCGGAGCAGACCAGTAAAATGGAATAGGCTTGCTCTTCTATCAGATATATCAAGGGTAATTTCTCATCTGCTCAGTAGTTCCAGTGCATACACTCAGGCGCCCCGCGATGGGATGACATCCCGCCGCTGCTGCAGGCGACTTCACCAAGTCTCTGGTTTAGCGCCCAGTTACCCACCGCCATAACTACTCCAACATTGACTAGGTAGGAACGACTCTCCAGTCCCCGGCTTCTAGCAGAGTAACTCCTTTGGCCAGGAGAAACGCCCGGGCGGCGTAAATCTGACTGGTGGTTGCTTCGGGGTAGTTCTGAACTGTTCTTTATTAGTATGTGGTGAGACCAAAATTGGAACTAGATCGATAACGTACTAATCGCCATGTGTCCATTTATTACGGATAGCAGGGAAATATCCTGGGTGGGTTCATTTTCGAGCTTTTCCTTTAATGATTGTAAAAGCGAACATGGTACGGCCGAGAAACCACACGTATTATACATCTCTTCAACATAGAAGCATATCGAAGTCCACTCCTTTTCCACATCAACCATAATGCTGGCCGGGGTTTGCGGTGACGTATGGAAATACCGAGTACGGCGGTAATGAAAGATTAGAGTAGGGTGGGGTAGCGAGTCGATCTTATTTCGAGAGGAAGGGAAGAGAGGAACGGAGAGGAGCAGTGACGAGGCTTTATACCTAAATGACCCACACATCAGACATGGTTGAAGACAAAAGATGTGTGCTAGGCTGCCAGACATATGCACCCACCGATATCGGCGGCTCTCCTGAACAGCCAGGCTGGACCAGTGTGATCGTAGCGTCTGCCGCCCAGATGTCGAACCCCTGGGCAAGCAACGCAGACGTAGGGGACAGGGCGGATAAGTTGCAGGGTTGTTGAAAGGCTCGCAGGCTCTTGCGATTTTGGAGCAGTGTGGGGGTCTCGAAGCGAAGAGTGCAGCCGTGGTATGTGCAGGTGTATGTGCCGCCATCCGCGCTGGTAGCTGCCGGCCTCTGAGGGCTGTTGCTGTGAGCAGAATCCACATCCGCAGAGCTCACCGTCCTGGGCAGATTCCTCAACGCTAACCAAGAGAATAAGAGAATTGGGAATTATACAAGTGGCATGCTAGTACAAGTCTACGAGATCAAACGACGCGTTCACTCATCATCCCCATCGCCCCCTCCCCATCGCCCCCCTATCAGGGCCCAGTATTGTCGTAGAGCCCCCGTCAAAGCGCCCCAATGTTCCAGCTGGCAATTTAGCACATAATTCCAGTATTCGTCAGACACCCCATCCAATATATGATGAGGTGGCGGTTCGATTCGAATGGCAGTGTCGAGGTAGTGACGGATGTCCACATGGCATCCTTTGCCGAATGTACGCCTTATCGAGAGAACCATTTGCTCCAATACCACTTGTGCATTTGGAACCTTACAGCCATTCAATAGCAGGGAAAAGTCCCATAAGCCATAAGCAGAAGTGGAAGAGCTGTCCGGACTGAGAAGCCTGTGATACCACAGCAGAGTTATTACGCTCAAAACCTTCAGCTCCGGAACCTGCAACCCCCAGATGCTCGCTAGAGTTTGTACGTAAAAGTCCTCACCCTCACTCGAATTCAGCCACGCGCAGAGCCTTTGATCGGCCGTAGAGCAGCCTGCGCTATGGCACACGAGGATAAACATATCGACCTCACCACGCTTGAGCGAGGGCACATTGCGATATATCCAAGACCTGCTGCTGGTAAGTAGAAATTCCAGACACACCGATAGGATTTGGTATCCTTACGTCTCGGCCCGAATCGCATTTATCTCTCTGTATTCAATATCGTGAACCAATTCGGCTGGCAGAGGCCCGCGTACTGCTTCCAACACCCCAATTGGCATGTATTGGAGCAGGTGCGTTGGCAATATATCGAGCTCGTTTGCAGACACATCAAATTTCGAAAGCGCTTTCATCATTTTCTGTGCGTCGAAGCTGCCAAACTGCACCGGTTTCGCGAAGCTTAGATCGAGGGCGAGGAGGTTGCCAAACGCCGCGAAACTTTTGTTAGCCGTCCAGTTCCCATCAAACAAATGCTGCTGGGTATCCGCTTCTCCGCCAACCGACTCGAGAAGACGACGGAGTAGCGATACTTCATGCAAACCCGACTGCAAGTCTCTCTCCGCCGGCCATGCGGTCCTGGTACAGCCCAGCTCCCTAAAGTATTTGATCCAATCTCTGTTGGCGAGCTGAATGGCATGAGCACTCTCGAATTCTCGGAGCAAGTGCAGCCCAAGGAACACGCAACGCGAGGTAAATCGGCGGAAGATCTTGGCGTCGGAATTCTAGATAATGTCAGTAACCCGCCTCAGGGGCCCATCCTTAAGGAACATACAACTATGTCGCGCACCAAAATCGTCCACTCGATTACCACATGCATGTCTTGATCGAGCTTTTTGCGGCGATAGTACTGATCAAGTCCTCGGCCGAGTCGAGATGAAAGCCCTCGGACGGCGGCCCGCATGACCGAAGGCACACCCTGTATTACCCGTGACGTATAAGACGGCGTATACGGGAAAAAGTATTTATGCTTGAGAAGCCATGGTATATATAACCTATGAATAGCAAGTTCGTATTTTCTGTCGCTAGTCCTTTGCACCTCGTGGATTCCAGGAAAATGCTTGATGTAGGCCCACCCGTAACTGGGGTGCTCAAAGTCAGCTGCTAAAACGAAGCAGCACACCCAGGTCTCATCATGCAGTGTGATTTTCAGCAGATCGGAAACGTCAGGCCACTAAAATATAAGCTGGATTCAACTTGCCAAAGAGGAATCTCTCACCTGCTCAGTCGTGGCGTCCAAGGCTCGGAGAATGTGTGGAGGGTCAGTATGACGGAAGGTGTGCAGTTCGCGGAGATGCGGGAATGTCGGGGGAGGTGGTGATAATTGAACGGTAGCAATGGGCGCGGGTTCCAGGTGACTCGCAGAAGGTAGATGCGAAGCAGGACGCTTTGGAGGACGCTTTGGCATATGTAGCGAAGGAGGCGACGTCTGGCCAACCAAGGCGTGGATGGACGGAAGCTGGTCCTATATTAGTCGGACCAAGACAGGGCGAAGCGAAACTCCATTGCCATGAGTGAATTCACCTGTAAGCTGGTCGGCAAGGCCACGGCCACCCGTTCGTTTCGAAGCTTCCACTTTCGCCATTGCGTTCTGTCTGCGCGTGTCGGCATATCCTCCGAGGCGGCACTGGACGGAGTACCTTGGGGTTGGGTACAGATTTCTGGACTGCTTGTTAGTTGCATGGTCGAACAGGAACGGAGAGACAGGGACAGCTGTATACTCCCCCAGCCTTACATGTTCGACAACCGCTTGATGGGTACGGTACGCCTCGCGAGCCACCACAGCTTCCGCCGGTGGGGAAGCTGAAAGATGGACAGGGCAAACCGCGCCCACTAGAAAGTGTGAGGAGCGGCTAGGTCTAAAGTGAATACGCTATTAAAATGGAATGGGGACACGAAATGACTGGAAGAGCTACGTTATCTAACTCACTGTCGAGACGCGGGTTGTGTGAAGGTGGGAACGAAGAGCTCAGAAGGGAAGGGAGGGGAGGTGATGTGAAAGCTGCGGGTTGGTTCACAATTAACTTGCATCAGTTTGAGAGCCAAAAATCGATTCTCCCTTACAGGGGTTCAAAATGCCTGCCCCTGGTTTACCCCTGACCACGTCTAAATCGCCCGAGACCGTCCACGTCCTCATGGCCATCCTCATGGCGCTTGCTTACTACACATATATACACGTGGGGGCCGCAGAATCTTCGATCAGGCGTTCGGATTCCGCAGGGAGGGCTAACGCCGGGGAGCGTGGGTAAAGGGCAATTCCCAGGGGGACGACTACGCAAGCGGCGATACCGAAAAACAGCGACTGGGTCTGAAGTGGAGGCGGCGTCTAATAGAAGGAGGACAATTGTTAAGGAGGGAAGAAAGGAGACGAGAGGAGAGAGGAGAGAGGAGAGGGGAAGGTTTCTGCGGCATGGGAATGACCCACGCATCAGACCTGGAGCGGCTGCTTGTGCTGCAATTTCGGCGAGCGTCATGTGATCCGCTGCTTTCATCTCTGCCTAGTCTGCTTTGGACAAACGAGGGTATTACTCGATTATTTAACGGACGAGAAATAAAATACATACAGTCGTGCAGGCACATACACACGCGGCGGTTGCGAAATCTCCGACCAGGCCGAGTGCTGAGATTCCGCAGATGTCCGATCCCGCCCCGTCTCCTCCACACCAGTAATCCCCCATAATGAGTAGTCTGGTATGTCCCTGGCCAAAGCTCCGTCCTCAGGATCATAACCTTTGACGGCCTCTGGGGCTTCATCCGCCAACGTAGTCCACGTGCTTTCCCAGGAGTCCCGGGCACTGCCCCACCACTGGCGAGGACGACCATCTCCACCGCCCGCCGTCAAAAGCGGGATGTCAAGATGGGTAACATTGTCGAAAGATCTCTGTTTGGCACGCAGTACGTGCAATATAAAACCGGACCAGAGAACCTCCCCTGGTACAAATGAGAAGTACACCACCTGCGTAATTAGCATTCATACGGTAACCAGATCCATGAGGACTCACCACAAGAAAGTCTTTATACTGGCCCTTCAACAGTAGGGCAGCCCAGCAGCCCATCGACAAAATAGATACTACGGAAAGGCAAACTGTCCGTATTTTCATTTGCCTGCTCGTTGACTTCCATAGCACATTCCCACACTCAAAGAGAGACCATGCCTCAACGACACAAGCGATTGATAGCGGCAACAGCTTGCCGGCAGGGCGCACAGTCGGGTTTTCGCTGCGTTCCAGGTAGACGCTCCCAATGAGCCCTCCGAATATTAGAACGCTGCCCACAACTGCGGAGGATAACTTTGTTCTTCCCCATGGCTCTTTCCATCGACGAGTCCAGTGCAGTCGCTATCACAGTTAGATCAATCCGATATATTGTGATTCCCGACTTACCTGTGATAAAGTACGGTAGAGCTCAAGAGCGTTGGCGATCTCGTCGTGTTGACGAGAAGAGAATAAGCCAATGATAGGGATAACGACTATGACTTGGCAGATCCAGAAACAATCGAAAAACAAGCCACGGGAGATGCAAATCGCCTGGCCTCCGGTAATTTTAGCGGGACTTCTTTCTTTGCCCAAGGATAAGATACCGCCACCAGGGTCAGATATGTGTCTCGCTAAGAGCAAACCCGCGAGGCTGACAAGACTTAGAAACACGTTGGAAGCAAAGGCGACCACATGTGGCCACTCAGGTCCCTGCACCTCCATGGGGAAAAAGAGGCAACGAGCCAACCAAGGTAGCTGTGGGGAAGTGCAGTTCTACCTGCAGGTTTTCAGGGCGCACAGATTGAGCCCAGCATGTTGACTGCAGGGTTGGAGGCGGGCGTGAAGGTAAGGCAACCAGGTGGCTTGCAGGAAAATGGAATTTGAGCAAGTGTGTGCTGGGTTGTCACACATATATATCAAACTGGCGGGCCACACGGTGAACTGCATTCTTCAGGATCTATGGCTTTGCACGAGCAACGTGGGATGATTCTCCTAGTTTGTAGAAAAAGCAATGTTCGCCGGAATGCCGGAGCTGTTGGCATGCCCTTGCCACATAAATGATCGCGGAGGCCGCGGGGGGGTGCATGGGTAGTATATGGCGAGTCCCTCCTTCGCCTGTCCCCACGGAGCCGGTCCCAAAGCTTGAGGGCGCTCGTGTTGGGATCAGTCCTCCTTCTCCAAGCAGGTGAGTACAGGGATCCTCTTCGACTTTGGCAGTACGTTCCTTCGCTTCCACTCGAGAGGGGGGGCGGTCCAGGCGAGAAAGATCCAAAGCATTAGAACGGATCGAGCTTGGCAGAAACGGACCGGAGAAAAGAGACTAGACCTAGAACCAGCATCCATATTCGCGGACATTCGGGGTCATGACTTTGCCCTGACCCAACGCGGGGGTGCTCCCAGGACTAGGCCCGAGGTAGAGCATCCGTCGTGGGTCCTGACTCAGGGATGACGGACGGCGCAGGGACAAAATGAGGAGTGTATGGATGTTCCCAAGGCCTGGTTCCCGCGGCAAGGAGACTGGGGGGGGGGGAGGCATTTGTACTGAAGCCACTATCCCAGAACGCAGAGCGAGCAAAGAAGAAGAGATGGACAGATGGCAAGAAGTAGGAAGGAGACGCTGAGCAACTGCTCGGGCTGCTCCTTTTTTAAAGTAGTCCCAACACAAACGGCCGCGGCCCAGCAGCATTTCCAATTCCGCGAACAGGAAAAGCCAGACAAGGCAATCGACAGGGCAGGAAAGGCAACCAAAAGTGGCTTGAAGACCTGCACGCCGAACAGGACTACAGTCCAAATTGGAACCGCATCAGGGCGCTGCGCAGAAGGCGAGACGGCCGTGGGGCAAACATCAGGTAGGTCAACGTCAGTCTCCAGAAGGATTAATCAAAACAGAGGGATGAGAATATCGAATTGAGCTTCGCGGTTTGCGGCAAGGTTGATAAACCAAGGTCATGGGCATGCTAGATTAGAGATGATTCGGCGGACTAACCAGACCCACGGCGAGGAGAAGCCTGCCAAATGCAGCACCTTTCTTTAATTCACGTGGACCCTTGCGAACTCAATAAGCAAGTGCGGGGATCCTGGTAAGCGAATTCCCTCGGGGCACCAAGTTGACAGGTGGGACAGCCCGAGGGGCCAAGTTATTTAGTTGAGCACTTATTCGAGCACTTAGTTGAGCACATAGTTGAGCGCTTGGCTGAAGCTGAAGACCGGGGTTTCTGCGGCGCGCTGCAAGCCTGACAGGCCCCCACGAAAATTAACTGTGAGACAAAAGGCGACGTTGATCAGTCGGTCAGTCGAATTGCGGCATACTACGGTATATCCATTCCGGTCTTGACTAACCCGTTTCCAGTGTGATGGGGAACGGCCAAGCAAGTGCGGGGATCCTAGCAAGCTGAATTGGACAACGCTAGTAAATAAACGTATAAGTTCCCCCGAAGCACCAAGAGGACCATCAGCGTCGCGTGCTGTGGGACAGCCCTACTTTCCGGGAACGTAACCCGGATTCCGCGCTCGCTAATCCCCGGCCAGAGTCACATCAGTGGGGCGGCAGTTTCGGAGGACAAATTGACCCGGATGGTAACCCTTCCGCTGCCATTCCGGCCCCTGAACCAACATCAAATCCAGCTCCAGATGGCTGGATTTTTTGGAAATAAGTAGATGCCAAACCCTTTATCGCAATCATCGATGGCAGCACCATCAATACACCACCATCAATACACCACCATCAATACACCACCATCAATACACCACCATCAATACACCACCATCAATACACCACCATCAATACACCACCATCAATACACCACCATCAATACACCACCATCAATACACC